>OZ005737.1:52257756-52500256 GCA_963930755.1 Eudasyphora cyanicolor | reverse complement strand
AAAAGTAAAAGTAATTTCGTGAACATCTTTAATATATTTTAGAACGTTAAAAAATAATAAAGTTTTTGAATCCTCTTGGTTTGATAGATATATGTATCGTGGGTAGTTCTTTTTAATTTCATTTTCAAATTGACTCGAATGTGACATTTTTCCATGACTATTTTTAAATAAAACAAGTAAAGTCGGATAATGTTCGGTCATGCCGAATCTTATAAACCCTCCACCATGGATCACATACATATAAATGGTTTCGGGTACAAATAAAGTCATTATATCAAATTTCAGCCCAATTCGTTGAAATTTGAGGTTTTTATGGCATTACAAGGACAAATCTAGGGGGCCTTTGTATAAGGGCTACATAAAAACATGAACCGTTGTTCGTGTGAAGGATTTCGGGTATAAATAAAAACCAGTTACCAATTTTCAGCGCTATTAGTTGACATTCGTGGTATCTGTGGGGTTAAGAAGTCAAATCGGGCAGATGTTATATGGTTATATGCTATATACAAAAATTTACCGATAGTGTCTATAAGAAGTATATACACCAAATTTCAGTCATCTAGCTCAATTTCTGTAGACTGTAGAGTGATTACAACAGAAGGACGGACGGACATACGGCCATGGCTAAATCGTCTTAGACCTTTATGACGATTAAGAATATTTATACTTTATGGTGGAGGGTATACAAATGTTTTAGATTATGTAGGTTTTATTAAATGAATATGAAGTACCAGCTATTTAGCGATCCATCGCAAGAGGTTTGCATTCGTTGGATACATGGAATGCTGTTTATCTATTTTAATTTTTCATTTCATTTTAATTTCATTTCATCTGCCAATCTGCTCTTATAAGATGAAATATAATTTTATGTCGTGAAGTTTATTTTTTGCACCTTCACAAAACGATTGAACTTTACACTTACGTTGTCGAACGTCACAAACTTCAAAATGATACAGAAAATATCTATCTATCTATCTATCTATCTATCTATATATATAAAAGAGAGTGTCTGTTTGTGGGTTTGTTTGATCATCTTGAAATTTTCACAGAATGTACATGTATAGGGGGTGCTAAAAATAGGGTACTTGAATTTTCCAATTTCTCTATTGAGAATTTTTTTTAGCTCGAGTGCTGAAATGTTGTGTTTATGCATTTAGTGGCAGATTATATGAATTTTCCAAAAATGGGTGGAATCGGACCAATGGGCGTGGCCCCGCCCATATAACCTAAAATTGAGCTATCTGGCACAATTAAGTAGCGAGAATGCTGTAATTTTGTGTATATGTTTCTGGTGGCAGTCTACGTGATTAGTTAAAAAATGGGCGGGATCAGACTAATGGGCGTAGCCCCGTCCATGTTAGCCACATTTTGGAATTGAGATATCTTGCACAATTTGTTAGCGAGAGCGTTGTTATTTAATGTATACGTATTTGGTGGCAGGATTTTTGATTGGTTCAAAAATGGACGGGATTGGAAATCTCAATCGGGGACAACGAAGTGGACCGGGTCCAGCTAGTTCTATATAATTTTTTAAGCAGATTTTTGTTTGAATATTGGTATTTTATACAAATTCTATTTTGTACCGGTAGTTTGATGCACTTTCTTTGAATATTTCAGGTCTACTGATAACTAATACTTCTTTTCGGTGTCGAACGTGACAATAGAATTTGTGGTAGAGTTAAGGCAAAAATTACCGTTATTGCTCCTTTTCTTCGACACTTTCATTTAAAATTAAGAAATGTGCAATAAAAATGTGCGTATGAACCAAAACTACAATTTGTGAAATTTTTTCATTTTATTAAAATTTTAATATTTTGGTATACTAATAAATTACATTAACATGATTGAAAAAACTTTATTTTTTTGGAATTACCCAACCAACCCATTTTCGGCCGCTGTTCGATTAGTCGAACATCATGTTTCTATATTTTTAATGCAATGTTTTTCAGTAAAGATGAACATATTATTTATTATTTTTGTAATTAAATGACCAGCTCGAGGTCAGGTGTTGTTATTGTTTATTTATTACTATCCAATATTTCGTTCTTCTTTGAAGAACATCTTCAGGGATATGAGTACAAAAACGAAATAACATGTTTTGTGTTATTTCGTTTTTGTACTCATATCCCTGAAGATGTTCTTCAAAGAAGAACGAAATATTGGATAGTAATAAATAAACAATAACAACACCTGACCTCGAGCTTGTCATTTAATTACAAAAATAATAAAGAATAAAAGGTCGATTATTTAGACAACATACTCAAAAATTAAACATATTATTTATATTTAAATATTCTATACTACAGCAAATTTTGTTTGCTTTCAAGAAAAATGTATTGCAATAATCCTCCATTGTCTACTTGGAGTTTGGGAAGGGGTCCAAAAATATTAAACATAATTACAAATATTTATTGTCAAATAATATTTTATTCCATTAGATAATTGTCAAATGTAATAAGTAAATGATTTTTACATAAATATTTATTGCCTCTTTCTTACTTTAAGAAGACGTCCATATTTGACTCTCCAATAGTCGAACGTCTCGTCTGGCTAATCCATAACAGGTAGACACCGGATTCGAATTTTGTTGGTCCTATTTGTTCAAGAAGAATAAATTGTAATTATTGGTTCGGCAATTTTTGCAACCCGGTCGAAAATGTGTTAGGTTACCAATATTCAGATTTGTGATCTCTATGGCATTTGGAAATAAAGTCGGAGAGATGGTATAATCCCAACAGTGCATTTATACATTTACAACCTGCAATTATAAGAAATAAATGTACCAAATTTCAGCCATCCGGATGGCTGCCGCAGATTGTAGCGCGATTACAACAGACGGACAGAGGGACATGGCTGAATCGCCTTAGAACTTTACGACGATTAAAACCTTATGCAACAAAATTTTTGTTGAATGGCTGTGCATAACATTTTCTGGTATGGAGTCATAAACACGAAAACAATATTTAAAGAAATGTTTACAGTCAATTTTTTTTTTTCATTTTATGGTAAATTTTTTTTTTTAAATGTTATGGTAAATTTTTTTTTTAAAAAATGTTATGGTAAATTTTTTTTTTTTTAAATGTTATGGTAGATATGGAGGGTGCCTTTAGTACTTGGAACATATTTTTTGAATAATATTCTCGACAAAGTCAGAATACACGTTAACAAATCGTCGGCTTAATGTTATTGTGGTCCATACGCCATTTTTGAGTTAGGAGTTGAGCATGCTCTTTCACAATCTGCACTAATTTTTTTCCTGTCTCGTCTAGTTTTCGAGATATTGGTAGGGTAAATCGATTTGACTCTGACTGACGAGAAGTAATTTTGATATTTTTGTTCTATGTCTCCACTTTTCTATCGCCCTATATTTTTGACTCAGTATTTTACGTTCTTTCGATCACAATATGTACATAAATCACTCTCCATCCATACCGACCCACTTTGTGGTCCATGTAATACTAATACGAAAAAATATTAAAGCAAAAGTGGTTATGGACCAAAATGCCATAACAAAAATTGTTATAACTTGCTTATTTTTGAATGCAATGACAAAGAAATGCAAGAGAATCATACAAACACTGTTTGGGAACCTATGAAATAAAAAGTGTATAACTCTTCAGTCTCGTTTGTACTCTCCAGTCATACAACATGGCGTATGGAACAAAATAGCATTGAGTCGACGAAATGTCAATACTGGGACTATCACGTGGAAACAGAAGTTTAGAAACTGTCGTTAAACAATTTAAAAAAAAATGTTTTTTTTTTTCAAAAAAAAAACGTTTTGTGCTGCTAACAAAAAACCATACAAATAGAAAATAAAAACTAGCAAAAAAATTGTTTGTTCCAATTTTTGAAAGCTAGAACCTTAGCGAAGAAGACAGTGCTTATTTGAAGAAAGTCTATGAATAAATGTAGAAATTATAGCACATTTGGTAGAAATAAGAGAATTTCAACACAATCCGATTTTTATACGCCCTCGTAAGAAAGAATTTCAATTTCAGTAGTTTTGAGATATTTAGCTTCTACGTTTAAAACTTTCGCGCCTTTATGGTGGGGTGGCAGCCATTTTCACAAGCTCACATAGACGAATTTAGGTCCCTAACCTAAAAATATAATTAAAAGGCGCGAAAGTTACAAAAAGTAAAAGCTAAATATCTCAAAACTACTGAAATTGAGATACAACTTTCTTTCTTAGGAGGACTCTATTGTGAACAAGGGTATATATCAGATGCTGCGGTACAAAAGTGTAACACATCGATGGACTGACCTTAGAGACCCGAAGAATATTTCGCGACCCCCCACGATAAGTCAACATTTAGTGAAATATTGATTATCTCATAACTTCTCAACTACTACTCAGAATCTTTCACAAATCTATACATAGTATTATTTTTTTGGTCGCAATCATCTTGAGAGACTGGTGAAGTTGCCACGCCCCTTTTGGTACCTCCCATACAAATGGACCATTTTGCAGAAAAAGTTAACGATTTATAACTTTGATTCCAGTCAATAGAAATACTTGAAACTTTGTGAAGTGTAATGATTTTATAGTACAAACAGTCCTGTTAAAAATGGGCGTCATTGTCACGCCCTTTTTGTACCTCCCATAGTTAACGGTTTATAACTTTAATTCCAGTCAATACAAGTACTCAAAAACTTTTGAAGTTTCATGCCTGTAAAGTACCTATAGTCCCGTGCAAAATGGATGTTATTGCCACGCCCCTTTTGGTACCTCCCATACAAATGGACCATTTTGCACAAAAAGTTAACGGTCTATAACTTTGATTCCTGCACGTACAAACACTTGATATTTTGTACAGTGTAATGTTTTTATAGTACCCATAGTATGTTAAAAATATGCTTTATTGCCAAGCCCCTTTTGGTACCTCACACACAAAATTTGGAACAAAAAACAGTACGGAAAGACTAAAGTCGGGCAGGGCCGACTGTATAATACCCTCCACCATTGTTTGCCAACAAATGCTCAGTGAACCATTATTACTATGAACAGTTGCAGATTAAATAGAGTAGATTTTTAATTCCAGGCACATATGTAAAAAACGCGAACTTCATAAGGGGCTTATACTTTAAAAACATGGACCGATATATCCCATTTTCTCTAGAGACGATTTAATTCAATAAGAAGTACAAAAGCTTAAAGTTCCGCATGATGGATTAAGAATGCGTCCCCTATAACGCCAAGAAGTCTAATAGGAAGGAACCTTTATATGGGAGCAATACCAAAACATAGACCGATGTTCCCCATTTATAATAGTATAAATTATGAACTTTCATTCAGGTCAATTGAAAAATGTATTCTCTACAGTGTCAAGAAGTGGCATCGATGGGGACCTGTATATAGGGGATATTGGATATTGACCGATGTTCCCCATTTTTACTAGGGACGATAATAAACAATATAAAGTGTAAATTCTTAAATTTCAGCCAGATTAATTGAAAAAAGTATTCTCTAGAGTGTCAAGAAGTGACATCGGTGGTCAAGAGCTAACTTGAATAAACGAATGATGCAGAAGTTCTTATTTTTGGGGCTACTTTCACGTCCAATTCTCAGAACTAAATCCCAAATTATTGTTATAATACGAGTAATGTTATAAAATATTGTTTATTATATTGGACAATGGAGCGTATGATGGTTATTAATTTATTTTTGGTTTGGACACCCGTGCGTATGATGTTTGGAAGTACGAGTATATACCCAGCAAAAACTTGGTAAGTACATGTCATTACCACTTGCATTACCAGGTAATGACATATCATTACCCTCTGCATTACTTGTAGTCAACAAATAATGACTTTCTTATATTGACATAAATATTCACTTATTTGTAAGTTATTTTAAGTCGGGTATTGCAAAATATGCGACAACGCCAATTTTTATTTTCTTATCAAATCAACTTATCTTTAATAAAAACTGTTGTTGTTGCATATTTTACAATACCCATCTTAAATTGACCTACAAATACATATCTATGTCAATATAAGTAAGTCATTATTTGTTGACTACATGTAATGTCTTACATGCTTACCATGTTTTTGATGGGAATATTCCGAGTAAAAAAAATATGTCTCGTCGTATTTAATTATATATGATATACATATATGATAAGTAAATGGTTATGAAAATCATTACTGGCAAGGTGTTATTCAACCCCTTATTAAAATGACAATAATAACTACTTATATGGTGGATCTTCGTAAGCGTGGGGGGTAAGTAGTTATTTGTTAGCTCTTCGTATGCTTGCATGGAAGTACTTTCCTCCAATGTCATGTCCATGTAAAAATAATGTGAAGGGTGGCTAAATGGTAAGTCATTACTTGTTTTGAATTTCACTTACCCGCCAGGTTACATGGTAATGAGAGTTTTTGCTGGGTAGCTGCATAAAGTGAGATAATTAATTTATTTACTTAAAAGTAATGCTGAGCATAATTGAAATATTTCAAATCATGAATCATTTACATGTTATAGTAATCAAAATAAATAAGTGAATACATTAATTATAAGCAGCACTGTTTCAACAAAGTCTATTTCTAAAATAAACCCTATTAGTTTATTTTTGACTAAAACCAAGTTCTTTCAGATTAATTAATCACTTAAAAATAGCACTTCCTCGTATAATAATAGAAAGCATCAAGCACCAAGCATTTTTCCAATAGAGCAACCCATACATCACCACGTCGCAACACATACTAACATATTTCATGCCTCTGGGTTATCAATTGTTCGAACTGTTTATATTGGCATAGTATGGCTCCTTCAGTATTTTCTCCGAGCTTTGATTTTGATTTGGTTTTACTGGTATTGGTGCAGAGCAAATGCTCCTGCTGTTTTTTCGGGCTAGCTCATGCATGCATATGTACAATTGAACACAAACACGACTGCTATACACACACTCACACACACACACATATATAAGCAAACAAGCAAGCTGGCAAACAAACAATATTTTTATTGGTATTGAGATTGCGGTAAAATTGTCCATAATAATACCTGACACACTGTAAATGTGTGTACAAACACTCATACATAAACACATCCTCGTACATACATACGTACGTGCATAAAAATAAAATGTACATGTATGCGTACATCTGTATTTGGGTAGTGTGTGCGTCCGTATCCTTCTGCCATTCACCCAAAAGTTTCTTAAATTGTATTTGATATGGTTTTTTGCATTTGCATTGGGAGAAACAACTCTGTCAATGGAACACAGCAGAAGATAGACAAACAGACGGACGGATGGACAGACCATCGAATTAATAGTGTGTGAATACCATAAAGATGTGGTTTTGCTGATAACCAGACTAAAGGTTTTTGGGAATTTCCCATTAATGAATCTGGCAACTCTTACCGGTGTTCGATGACAGACATTTTAAGTGGTATTGGAGGAGACGAAGAAGAATAGGAAGAAGGTTTATGTATATGTCACTATACCACTACTACTATGGGGATTTGTGGTTTATTCTTTGGGAGGGGAAAAAGTGGGGGGGAGGAGTTTCATAGACCAGTGGAAAGTGTTGAAGTGCTGTTGATTGAGAAAAATGTACAGTTACAATAGCTCATGATAAATTACTTAGTTCAAAAGAGAACTTGATACTTTCTATTATTATACGAGTCAATGTTATTTTTAAGAGATTAATTAATCTGCAGCAACTTGGTTTTAGTCAAAAATAAACTAATAGGGTTTATTTTATAAATAGATTTTGATGAAACATGACTGCTTATAATTAATGTATTCACTTATTTATTTTGATTACCATAACATCTAAATGATTAATGATTTTAAATATTTTAATTATGCTCAGCATTACTTTGAAGTAAATAAATGAATTTTGTCACTTTATGCATCATACGTACGGGTCAAAATGGGCCAAAACTAAATTAATAACTATCATACGCTAGAGCTGTCTTTTTGTCATTGACCGATTCCCGATCCAAAGTACTGTTAAGGAGCAAGAGAAAAAATAAATTTTCCGTTCACATTTGAAAATGACGCTAAGTCCATTTTTTTAAATAAAAAAAAACACACTTTCCAATAGACCTACAACCTTGACACCCATGAGCAATATTTTAGCCTTCGTTAAGAGCTATCTTTTTTCCATTGACCGATTGTGGCTAAGTGCCACACAGCAAATGAAACAATTGAATTGTTGCGAGAAAAGTTTGGAGATTCGATTATTTCAAGAAATTGTGGTATTGAAGGGCCTCCAAGATTTTGTGATTTAACACCATTAGACTATTTCTTGTGGGGTAATTTGAAGTCATTGGTCTTTCGAAATAAACTGGACTCTCTTCAAACTTTACCAGTCAATATTGAACGTGCCATTCATGACATACGACTTGATTTAGTGGAAAAAGTGCTCGAATAGACCTAATTTATTACACCGTGTGATAAAAATTTTTGGTCGTGAAAATCTCTGCATAATTCTGAAAACTGACGAGAAACAAAACAAAACTGTATACTCGGTTTATTATTTTCTGCTCGACTTCGCGTTTGACGATATGAAAGGGCACATTTTGGGCTATATAAATACTATTTTTGTTTTTAGAAACCAAAAAGTTGCAAAATGGCCTTGCAAATTTTAGTCCTTAATTATGCGTAAGATTTAAAAAAAAATTTTAAAAAATATTTTTTACGGATCTTATTGTTCAGTTATCCATATCCAAATTTTAGATTCTACGATAATTAGTTTGATATTTAGAACAATTTTAATTCAAATTTACTCATCCATAACATAATACTTATACATATACATATACAATTATTTTGAATGTCTACAAAAGATTTCGATTTCTGTAAATAAAAGTAACAAAATAGCCTTAAATTTACAAATAAAATAGTTCTAAAAGACAAACTAATAAACGTAGAATCATAAAATTTTGATATGAATAACCGAACAGTAAGATCCGCAAAATATATTTTCAAAATGTTCTACCGTGGATCATGGTTAAAGAAGGACTAAAATTTGCAAGGCCATTTTGCAATATTTAGATACCCCAAAATATGCCTATTCATTTGACATCCATATCATTCTACTAGAAGATAGATGTTCCTGAAGATGTTTCTTAACGAGGAACCAAATATCGAACAATATTTTAGCTCTCGTTAAGAGCTATCTTTTTACCATTGACCGATTCCTCATCCTTAAGAAGCTAGAGCAAAAATAAACTTTCCGTTTACATTTGAAAATTATTCCAAGTCAATTTTTTTTCAATCCAAAAAAACATTTTCCAGTCTACCTACGACCTTGATACCCATGAGCAATATTTTAGCTCTTATCAAGAGCTATATTTTTGCTATTGACCGATTCCCGATCCGACGTACCTTTAAGGAGCTAGAGTAAAAATAAACTTTCCGTTCACATTTGAAAATGTGGCTAAGTCCATATTTTTTTTTAAATCCAAAAAAAACACTTTCCAGTCGACCTACTACCTTGACAACCATGAGCAAAAAAACACTTTCCAGTCGATCTACGACCTTGACAACCATGAGCAATATTTTAGCTCTCGTTAAGAGCTATCTTTGTGCCATTGACCGATTCCCCATCCGACGATGTTTCTCAAAGAGGAACCAAATATTGAACAAACTAAATAACCAATAACCCAAAACCTCGAGCTTGCCTTGTTATTAAAAAATATAAAATCTTACTAGGACTTTCAAAAAAATTACAAAAAAATTTGAATTATTAATCCTTAAAAAATTTCATGTCCTTTTAAACGCAAACTCTACCAGAAAATAAAAAAACTAAGTACACAGTTTTGTTTTGTATCTAGTGAGCTTTCGGAATTATATAGACATTTCCATGACCATTGGTTTTTATTCAATTTTGTCGCACCGTTTAATCAAAATCTGCAACTCCTCCTTAGAATAAAACTTGATGAGGAGATGCAGCTAAATCCTTTGATACTGAAACGAAACCAGTTATTCCAAATTATTATCGTAACGTCCCTCTTCGCATTAGTTGGGAGGGCCTGTTTCTGCTTTAAGTTTTTTTACTACATCGAAAATTCTACAGAAGCAGGTCAATAAGGCTAGAGGGTCGTGTTCATCCGTTCGGCGGATGAAAAAATTATAGAAGTCCTATATTTAAATACAAACGGAATTTTCCTAAATGCAATGATAAAAAAGACCTCTTTAAGAACTTTCATAAAGATCGGATGTAAAATTTAGCTGATATAGCACACAGAAAACAAATCAGAAGGGACTATCAGATAATGATCGGATATGAACAACGGTTTAATATAATGATTGCGCAATTTTCAGAAACCTTTTTATGTTGTGCTGTGTTATTAAATACCTCTGAAAATTGGGTATCGCTAACAAAAATTTCTTATTTGAGTTGAGCATTTTAAAGATTTTTTTGAGAACTGTATTTTTAACAATCATTCGCACTAGTATCCCTCCCAAAAAAATCACTTAAAACAATCATACGCCCCTGTGTCCAAATCAAACCAATTAAAGTATACTCACCCTTCGCAACAAATAAATGATAAAGCTCATTTCAAGAGGTAATTTATTGCAGAGGAATAAATGCTCTTACATAAAATGCAACTGCCTCTCCCTCTTCTCACCCTTCAGTACAAAAATTTTTCATTACAACCATTTGTTCACTTGTCCCAATGTTCTTTAGCAATTTTCGCACTTTTGTTCCGACTTCAAAGACCAAAAACAATTTCAGCAAATTGAATTATGTCCTCGTTCATATTTTTTCATTTTCAATTTACTTTTTTTTTGATTATAATTTTCCAATTGATTTTCATTATTTTTATTTTCATTATTTTCTTTTTAGGTTATTATAGAGTACTACGTTTGCCATTTAGGGTATTTATGAATGTTGTCGGTGAATGGTGAGTGTGTGGCTGTGTGTGTGTGTACGAGTGGTGCTAAACACAACACAGAGCAACATGAACGTGCTTGATTTTCATTTATTATTTTGTGAATTATTAATGGGCAAAATTGCAAAAAAAATCACAAAAAAAGAACATCAGCTGAAACGAAATTGAACACAATTCCATTGATGATGGAGCTGGTGTGGCGCTGTTGCTACTGCTGCAATTGGAGTCCTCATATTGCACAGTGGGGTCGATTGTACAAAAAGTGCTGGTAATATGAGAATTTCTAATATTTTACACAATTCGGTTAGCAATCCACTAGGCGTGTGTAAAGGAGGAGTTAGGCTTGAAGAAAATGTATATCTGAAGCCCCTTGTTACATATGGAGCACATGATTCAGATTGTACAAATTAGGTCAATTTTTTATACAAAACTCAAACTGTCGAGCTATCGTAAAACATGTTGCAAGGGATAACTCTCTAAATTTAAATTTTTTTAATTGCAAACAGTTAAATATTTTTTGAAAAGAAACATTCATCATTAAAAAAAATCTGTGTAAAAAATATTATTCATTTTTAGTTCAAAGTATTCTCCCTATGGTAGAAGCTACTAAAAACATGTTTACATAAAAAAGGTTCATTGAAATCCGTCCAGTGGTATTGAAGTTACAGGTCCCAGTATACTTCATTTTCCAGAAATGGTAAATTTTAACATCCTCTATCACATTTAACACCCTTGCAGTAGGGTAGCTCATAAATACATTTTCTAAAAACCAAACTCCTCTTCTACAAATATCTAGTACATTGGAAATAGATATATCCTACAATGTAGTTGTTCGGATATTATTACCACTTTTCTACCATCCACTATACAGGTATGTCATATTAAAGACGGGAAATATCTGTCCTACAATGTAGATGTTCTGATATTATCATCACTTTTCTCAAAACCGTCCCACAGTGTGCCTAGCTGCAGCAGTGCAGTAGCAGCTCTGACACTGCTCTTGTTTGGCCCAATTCCCAATTGGAAGAGTTCTAAAAAAAGAACAACAAAAAATGAAAGAAACGTAGCCAGGGAAAACTTTTTAACTTGAATGTAATTGAAAATCAGAGTTTTATATTTTGTTTTGACCGTCCGTCCATCTGTTCTCCGTCCGTCCGTCTTTCAATATCTGTATCTATAGGTATAGTTGTTTGTATGTATGCCTTTCTTGCACATTGGGCTTGGGTAGATGTGAACACGTTTGTTAGCTTTTTTGCCAACAACTGTCACATAATTGATGTCAATGTTATTGTAGTTCAGCTACAGCAGCAACAACAACAATAACAACGCCCGTCACCGTAATAGCAATAACAGCTGCTGCAGATATTGCTGTTGCTGCTGCCTGTGTTGCTCATGTTGTTTGTTGCTGCTTTCAATGTTGTTGCCTCTGTTGTCCTATTCACCAATGTTGTCAATAGTAAACATGACTCTTGTGTGTGAGTTTGTGTTATGTGTCCTTTTCCCGTCTTCCTCTCTCTCACTCATACTAACGTTCTTTTATATTGTCATTTATTGGTATCATTGATCAGGGATGGAGGAACTGGTACATTATTACTATTTTCTGTACGTTTTATACACTTTACGGGTATGAGCATATACATAATATCTATATCTTTCATCGTCCATAATATAAAATTTGTTTAAGGACATAACATATTTGTTATATCTGATTTTTAAGATATTTGAGCAGAATGATAGATGGGAAATCGTAATGTGCAGTCATTTCAGCAATGAATTCAGACCAATAGCGATATTGTTAGCAATTGACAAGATATTTGAGAGAATCATGCATTTACAACTGTTAAGATATTTTGAGGATGAATCACTAATTTTTAGGTCCCAATATGCTTACAGGAAAGGTGGTGGAACGGATGAGGCAGTTTTGAGGGTTGTGAATGAAATATGTCAAGGATTGGATAAAGGATTTTCGGGAGTAGCTGTAATATTTTATGACTTTAGTAAGGCCTTTGATGTAGTTGATCATGACATTTTGTTGGAAAAGTTAAAGCTCTATGGTGTTGATGGAATTGGTCTTGAACTAATGAGCAGTTATTTGTCAAATAGACGACAGTTTGTTAAGATTGGAGAAGGGAGAAGTTCTATACTGTCGGTAAATTGTGGAGTTCCTCAGGGTAGTATACTTGGGCCACTTATGTTCATGTTATATTTAAATGATATAAATAATGTTGGATAGATAGGAACAATTGTAATGTTTGCTGATGATATGTCAGTTTTTTACCCTTATAAATCGGATATTCCATTGAAGGTGCAAATGGAAAGAGACTCTGCATTAATTTTTGAATATGCGAGATTGAATCATCTTATTTTAAATCAGCGAAAAACAAAATTACTTAGATTTAGACCATTTTCTCGTACATTGAATAATGATTTTGGTATTTTTGTCGATGGCGAATTTCTAAGGGAGGAGCATTATATAACCTATTTAGTGATTAGGCTCACAAGTAACCTCAAATGGGATGATCACATAAAATACGTAAAATCGAAAATTTCTTCGGCAATTGGAATTCTGTTCAAATTGAGAAGTAAACTGGGCACTGATTCAAAGCTTTTAATTTATCAAGCATTAATTCACAGTCACCTTGAGTATTTTGCAGTAGTTTATGCTCACAAAATGAGTAATGAATTAAGATCTCTTCAGGCAGCACAAAACAAGGCCCTTAAATGCGTTTTTAATTTAGACATTCGACATAACACTGTATCATTATATAGAGATTATGGAAAAAAAAAACAATTATTGCTTTATGTCTACAAGTCAGTAAACCAAATTGGTAATCGATCTGTTTCTTTTTTTTCTAATTCTACTGCTTTCAATACAAGAAACTCGTCCAGTCTAAGGACAGCAAGATGTAGACTTGAAACTACTAAACAAAGAGTAGACTATATAGGCAGCATTGAATTTAATAATCAACCAATGTCTATAAGGGAAAGTAGTACATTGCTAATTTTTAAAAGTAGTGTAAAAGCACATTTACTTGCAAGTGTTGAAATGCTTCTATGAATACATATTTTGTTCATTTTAAAATTCATATTAATATTATTTAATTTTTTACATTTTTTATTAGAATAATAGTATTTATTTTCCAATTATAATACAAAATTGTTGCCAACAAGCTCCAAAAGGCCATCAGCGGAGCGGAGCTAAATAAAATGTGTACAAATATTGTTGTAAATAAACACTAATCAATCAAAAAAAAATTTTAAGTTGAAAAAATTAGAATTCACATGTAATATCAGAGAAAAGATTAACAAGGTACTACGACATATAGGTTTAGGTTTAGGTTAGGGTTAGGGTGGCAGCCGTATTTTTTTTATACAAACCCACATAGACCAGTTAAGGTCCCTAGTGTTACCACGCCCTGAAATGCCCCTCGTCGAAACCAACCTGTTTGATATACAAATTTATCGATAGTACGAATATCGGTACTGGAAAGATCTGTTAGGCTGCCTAGAAAGGCCGACCCCAATATGTCCAGTCGTCGTTTACTCAGAGCGGGGCAGTCGCATAGTAAGTGCTCAACGCCATGATTAAAAAATGGGCGTCATTGCCACGCCCTTTTGGTACCTCCCATACAAATGGACCGCTTTGCACAAAATGTTAACGGCTTATAACTTGATTCCTGCACTTACAAACACATGAAATTATGTACAGTGTTATGTTTTTATAGTGCCCATAAAAAAAGAAGGAAAAATTCGTTTGGAAACATTCATCAAAGAAACATTTATACAGTTGTTACCAAATAAAAATACTGTAATTTTGTCAATGTTTCTAGTTTTATTTATAAACGTATACCTAAAAACATTTCATAATGGTTTTACAATATATGCGGATTCGCTGGCTATTGCTAAAAAAAGGAATAACGGAAAGAGCTACAGTTTGGAATCCATAGAGACAATTATATGTCGCAGTATGATTAGTCTAATTCAAAGTCTGCTCAACAGAAGACGCATAACGCCATGTCTTGGGTCCACAACTCTAACAAGGTTTGTAAACAGAGGGACCCCACAAGAAGGAGTACTGTCTCCACTAATTTGGAACCTAGCGGTGAATGAAATCCTGCTATATCTAGAACGATGTGGCTGCAAGGTCGTGGCATATGCGGACGACGCACAATGGAAAAAAATGGGTAAATACGCGCGCATAGCAGTATTTTTAATCTCACGATAGAGTCCAACGGTTTAGACCATCTTCAAGAGAATTCTTTGGAGAATAATTTGGTGTAGCCAGATTTTTCTTACTGTTACCATTTATCGCACAGTGGGGCTTCAAAATCGACATTGTTGAAATTAGTGTGAAACTCCGAATATCGTGCCAAATTCAGTGATCTTGATTTTAAATTAATGCTGACAAAATTTAGTTTAAAATATGTATCAGGTGCTTGATTGTGTGTTGCTGCGTTTTAAATATGCAGACCATTGAAGTTCAAAAATATGTTTGTCAACATTGCGAAAAAAGTCTACAAAACCTGCCATGCTTTTAAAATTGAAACTAAGACAACTTAAATAGGATAAAATTGTGGTCTGCAATATTTTTGAAAGCTGAAATTTTACTATAATATACTTTACACAATGGTTCGTAGACTGATAATAATTGAAAGTTAAATTAAAAACAAAAAATAATCGGTACACCCTAATACACACAAACTGCGGAAGCGTATATATTTTATTGCAACTATATTTTTATAGGTTTTGTAGAAAAAGTGAAGTATAAAAATTACTATAATCCTTATAATATTAACAAGATCTCTATTTTTAATCGTACTTGATAAAACTTGCAGCCACGTGTTAATCCATTTATTCTCGTCCGTTCAGTACCCTTCGTAATTATTATCCGATTTTGCCGAAATTTCACAAACGTTATTTTTTTAACCAAGAAGATCGGTCCATATGTTTCGGGAAAATCGGATCATAGATTGATACAGCTCCCACACATATTTTCTATATTTAAAGAAAAAAAAGCACATAACTAATGTACAAAAATCTGCCATAATCGCAAAAAGTCGCAGATAAACTAGGTACCGTTGGATTCATTCCTAAGTCACCTCTCTTCTCTATGTCATATGGTAGTGATCCCACGTGATCCAAAAAAGTTGTATTCCATTTACTGTGGATCATTTTTTTGAAAAACAAAAAAAACTGTTGTTTTTACTTTGAAATAACTCTTCATTGGAAGGCGTTAAAAATACGTTTTATACACAAAAATTAAGATGAATAGTACCTTATTATATGTTGCAAGTCCTATCGCATTTCACTAATAAACGCGAATTCTACAAGCATTTTAGTATATGTATTTTATCATCGCAATGTTATTTGCATTTATTAGTAAAAAAGACAAACTTTGAATGGTCATAACTCAAAATCGCCTGGAGATATTTTCATAAAATTTGTAGGTATTTTCATTAAATGTTATCCACAATAAAATAACATTCCCAAAAAATTGATTTTTGAAAGATGTTTTCAAAGTCTATGCGCGCATATTTCATCATATTTTCCCATCGTGCGACGTTGCAATCGCAGTGAGTGGCAAATTCGAAAACGTCCTCCGAGACATTCTACAGGTGGTTCTGAACAAATTGGCTAGATGGGCCAGAAGCAGCGGTTTGGCTGTAAACCCAAACAAGACAGAATTGGTTCTCTTTACTAGGGCGAATAAAGTCCCGCAACTGACAAACTAACCATCACCAACCTACTAGCAAAGGTTCAGAGAACAGCCTGCCTGAGCATAAGTGTAGCCTTATGGACTACAGCGACCGAGTCTCTACACGCCCTACTGCATATACTGCCGACTAATATTGTGGCGAGGGAAGTTGCAACCAAAGCTGCATTAAGATTAAACTGCCTATCAATGTGGAGGTACAAAAACTACGGTCACAAGAGGACATCAAAGTGTAGACAAATCTGGCCAAGGTATGACCTGAGAAGATCAAAATATCTCCTCGCACTAGAGAGGCAAAGATAGTCTACGTTAGTATCAGTTCTGACGGGACACCGCTTGATCGGCGAACACGCTAAAAGATTGGGTATTGACTCTAATGACTTCTGCAGAAGCTGTGGAGATGAGGAAGTATTACACTTCACAAAATGTCAAGTAGGTATTTGTATGGACTGTAACCAAATTTGTAAATTTGTATGGGAGGTACCAAAAGGGAAGTGAGAACTTCTCCCATTTTTCTCAAGATAATAGCGTGTACTACTCCCACGAAGGGGAGCAGACCACCATAGTCCATCTTTGATTTTAGCATGAGATGAAAAAAAAAAATTTCGTTATCTATATTTAATCACAGGGCTACGCATGTCCCTTCGACTATGAGCTGTCTTATCACTACCCAAAACTATCTTCCTTACCACAACCACATTCTCAGCAATTATATATGACAATTCTGTAGTGTCTAAGTATCTGGTGTCACTTAAAACGTCGGCACAGAGCATGTTCATTGAACAACAGTTACTAAACTTCTGTCTCCACTTGAAAGCGTTATGATTAATATTTGTTTTCCTCATAATTTCCTTTAATTTAAAGTGTTTCTCGGCATTATCGAGCTTATACTTCAAAAAATATGATCCAAATACTAAAGGCACCTTCCAATATATTTTTTGTGTTTATATTACACTAGAAAATGTTATGCACGAAAACAAATTATTTTTAAGAATGCGGCTTCGGTATCAGTTTGTTACTAGAAAAATCTTTGGATATGAAGCGATCCTTTTTGTTTAAGTAAATTATTAAATAAACGAACGCTGCAGTTTTTAGGCCGCAAATTCTTTAGCCAAACTATTTACCTGAAAAATGTGGTATTTAGGTTTTAAATAGCTTTTTTGAGAGCCACACCTACACGGAGACTACAACAAAATAAAATTTTATTGAGATGAATTCTTGCCAAAATAGAATATAAACTGTGATGTTTCAGCTAAATTTCTTACACAGAAAGAAAAAATTGAGTAATCCGTACGTGAATCAAGCCGTAGCGGTGTCTAACGTACGGTAAGTACGGTTTTTCTTAAACCAAGTACAAAATACTTGAATCAAGTACGGATTTTTAAGCCGTGAATTTTTAATCTCAGCGCTTATTAAACCTGATTAGACTTGATTTTAACCCGAAATATTCTTATTTCAAGCATAAAGCGATTGATTTAAGAATTGTATGCGATTGATTTGAGTGCGAAAATGGCT
This sequence comes from Eudasyphora cyanicolor, assembly GCA_963930755.1. NCBI lineage: Eukaryota > Metazoa > Arthropoda > Insecta > Diptera > Muscidae > Eudasyphora > Eudasyphora cyanicolor. Next base: position 52,482,173 of record OZ005737.1, on the reverse strand, counting down.
TCAATGAAGAAAAGTTTGATTGAATTAAGCCTGCTTGAACGAGAAACGAATTGGATATGATTGCCCACAAATGTGTATACATATACATCTCGTCGATTTATATGCATGTGTGTTTGATGTTGCGTCAGCGAAAATCAACCACATAAATGAGAGTGGTTGAGAGGGTAATTTTATTGTGCTCCATAATGGTTCTGTCTCTCAGAGATTAAAATAAGCATTTTCTTCTTACTTTAATCCATATTAGGCTTAATTTTCCTTTTCAAGAGATGTTTATTTGCTTTCAAGCATTATATACTTATTGTAAGCCTTTCAGCGCTTGATTTTTTCAATTTAAGCCGATTTACACTTGTTTTAAGAAAAACTTAGTACGAACGTACTTACATTTTTAAGTACGATTTCGGCTAAAATGAAGAATTTTTTACTTGATTCTGGTATGGCATTTTTCTTTCTGTGTAGGTGTTTATGGCTTAAATAAGCTTTTTGGGAGCGAAATCTATAGGTGGACTATAAAAAAATATGAACTGATTTAAAAATGTTTGCTGCGATGAATTTTTGTCTTAATTATATACAAACTGCAAAGATTCGGCTAAAGTTCAGTGGTATTTATGGCTAAAATTCGTATATTTTGGAGCGAACTCTATAGGGCGACTAAAACAAAATATGAACCGATTTGTACAATTTTTTCTGTGATATTTCTTGTCGAAATAGAATACAAACTGTAAAGTTTACGCTAAATTGCTTTAAAAATGCGGTATCTATTGCTCCAAAACAGCATTTTAGAGCAACATCTATAGGGGGGCTATATCAAAACATTAACCGATATGGCCTGTTTGCAAATCCCAAACAACCTGCAACTATAAGAAATATTTCTGCCAAATTTGATCAACCTAGCTCTATTATTACGGACTGTAGCGGACGGACAGACGGACATGGCTAAATCGTCTTAGAATTTTACGACGATTAAGAATACATATATCAACTTTATGGGGTCTCAGATCAATAGCACTAGCCAACAGTCGTTTTGTTATTTGGTTCTAGCATAGTTTTTCTCATTGATTTTGACCTACTGAACACAAAAATGAGTTTTAAAAATTTTTCTGTCGATTGGTTTTCGAGATACAAATTTTTGAACTTTTTTTTTAAATTTTTGGAGGTACACTTACAATTTTGAGCATATCTTTCGTCTTCTTTGACGTACTTGATCCTACTACTACTCAAATTAAAGCAAATTGAGCCGTCTACAACTCATTCTCAGAAAATTTTCAAACCGGGTGAGTAGTTTTGATGTTGGCGGCTTAAAAAGTTAAAAAACTGCGTTTTTTTAGTAAAAATGTGGCAGAAAAATTCATATAAAAATTCATATAAAATATAAAACGCGATGCTAACAGCGATTTTGGTTTTTTTACGTATAGCTGGCATTTTTCCAAAGAAAATAAGCACTTACTTAACAAAATCTGACAACAAATGGCGGACTTATAATTTTTTTGGTATAAGACCGAAATTCCGCTATTTCACGATATTTTGATTTTCATTATTTGCACAGCTAACCTACTAGGAGGGATCGAAAAAGCAAGTTTTTTATAATCCTTTTGGAATAGAACGGAACAGTTGCTCCTATACATAAGTTACTTCTGTTCAAAATTTCACCACCCTGGGTTAATGTCTTCTGTTCTGGCAAGGGACGTGAAATTTCAAAAATTTAGTGAAATCAGCAAGTTTTTTTTTGGAAATTTTTTTCAAATGTCACAGCACTTTGCAGTTTTGATAAAATTTTTAAATTAATATTAATAACACAAATATTTCATAATTGTAAAAAACCTATTTACAATACCGTAGGGACGTTTCGTCGAAAATGGTATAATGAAAATGCAGAACATAGAAACACAGGTGCATTTTACGATACGAATTTTGGCAAACCCACTTTACATGTACAAAATTGTTTGGAAAAAACGTTTACGTAATTTTTATGATTCTCAGAATTAAAAAAAATAAGTAATAAACAAATAGTTATTTAATTTTTATGATTGTGGTTGCAGAGTAATATACGCTTCTGAATGTGCGTGGACGCTCTTCGTGTTCCTTTATGACTGCTACTCCGTTCACAGTCAATTAAAGGGAAAAAAGGGAATTACACTTTTTTATTGATGTGTGTTTTCCCGATGGCTACCTGTATCGGATTTTTTTACAGAAATTCCCCCCACACTTGTGAGTGGTCATTATTTGGAAACTTTTCCACAATTTGAAACGCACACTTGCTGAATCAGGTATATAGCCACCCTTAAAAGATGCGCCCATTCATAAGTACCTGTCAGTAAAATATTGTAACATACTTAGTATTTATAGGTGTTCATTTATCGTTTTTTGTCATTCAACAAGTGTCTACGAACGCGAGTAGTACGAGTAAAAAGTGAAACAAATTGAATTCAAGTGCATATAATACCTACCCAACAAGTAAGACAATGAGTAAAAGACTACTATAGTAGGGTATAAAAATAAAATTGATCAAATTCCGTAGAAGGAATAAAAAAAATTATTACAATACACCTTCTGCCGACAAAAGTCGTTAGTACTACAAACTATTTTATGAAACATTGAATTTTTATTTTGAAAAAAAAACTATGAAAAGAATGCGGAAAATATTGCACTTTGGATTCAAAAAGTCCAAATCCCTAAACATCAACATAATCGATTTTTCGTGAAAACTACTGACATAAAATAATATACTCAATATCACTATCACTCTGAAAGACTTAGTCCCCATTTACATGGTACTTTTTATACACTACACCACACTGTGGTACAGGGTATTATAACTTTGTGCATTTGTTTGTAACACCCAAAAGGAGAAGAAATAGACCCATCGTTAATTATACCGATCGACTTAGAACACTTTACACATATCTTTTCTTTGGCCCGAGGACGATCCCTATTGAATTTGGGTAAAATCGGTTAAGATTTAGATATAGCCCCCATATATATGTAAGCCCCGATTTGAACTGTAAGCGCTGTAAAAACTGTATTTTATATCCGATCAGTGCGAAATTCGGCAGAAAGAGGTTTCTTATTACATGAAGGAATACTGCCAAATTCGGAGAAAATCGGTTCAGATTTAGATATAGCTCCCATATATCTGTTACCCCCGATTTGACATGTAAGCTCTGACTGTATTTTATATCCGATCAGTACGAAATTCGACAGTAGGAGGTCTTTTTACATGAATGAGTATTCAGGGAAGATCGGTTCAGATTTATATTAAAGCTCCATATACATGTTCCTCCTGATTTGGTATCAAACCGCTATAGAAGTTGTATTTTCTATTTTCGATCATTAAAATTTTCCAGAAAGATGTTTCTCAATTTAGGAACAAATATTGCTTAATTTAGCGATTATTGTTTCAGAATTACATAATATGTTTCTACCCATTTACCAATTATTCCAAGTTATTGTGGCAATGACCCTTATCGCAGTGTTAGGGAGGTGTAGGGTATTATATAGTCGGCCCCGCCCGACTTTCTGCCTTTCCTTACTGGTTTTTAAATAACTTATCGACTTATTCTCTTTTGAAAAAGTATTTACGTTCACACACGTACTTTTTATACCCTCACTTTAGTGTGACGAGGGTATATATCATTTGCTACGGAAAAAAGTGTAACACATCGAAGGAGTGACCTAAGACCCCAAGTATGTTCAGCGGAAATCCGTTTTGGGTCATTTTAAGTCGAATGAGCAATGTCCGTCCGTCTGTCTGTCTGTCTGTCTGTCTGTGTGTCTGCTGGCTGGAGCGCACGATAACTCTCGAAAGGAGTAACCGATTGACTTCAAATTTCGTATGTGGTAATATTTTTTTCTATCTCCGGCTAAGTTCGAAGATGGGCCATATTGGTCCACTCCTTCTGGTACCTCCCTCACAAAGGGTTAAAATGTTGTGAAATATTGTTTCTTTAATAACTGCTATTATACGTATTCGAATCTTCTGAAATTCCACACATACTATTAGTTTGTTAGTCGCTATAAACTCGAGGAAAATGGGCGAAATTGCCTCGCCCCTTTTGGTACCTCCCACACAAATGCACCATTTTGCACTAAAAGTTAAAAGCTTATAACATTAATACCAGTGTTTAGAAATACTTGAAATTTTTTACAATGTAATGCTTTTATAGTGCCTACAGTCCAGTGAAAAATGGGTGTTATTGCCACGTCCCTTTTGGTACCTCCCACACAAATGCACCATTTTGCACTAAAAGTTAAAAGCTTATAACATTAATACCAGTGTTTAGAAATACTTGAAATTTTGTACAGTGTAATGCTTTTATAGTGCCTACAGTCCAGTGAAAAATGGGCGTTATTGCCGCGCCCCTTTTGGTACCTCCCACACAAATGCACCATTTTGCACCCAAAGTTAACAGCTTATAACATTAATACCAGTGTATAAAAATACTTGAAATTTTGTACAGCGTAATTTTTTTATAGTGCCTACAGTCCATTGAAAAATGGGCGTTATTGTCACGCCCCTTTTGGTACCTCTCCCACAAAGGTACCATTTTGCACCAAAAGTTAACAGTTTACAACATTAATATCAGTGTATACAATTACTTGCAATTTTGTACAGTGTAATGCTTTTATAATGCCTATAGCCCAGTGAAAAATGAGCGTTATCACCATGCCCCTTTTTGTACCTCCCACACAAAATGGCTAAATTATACCACAATTTAATATCTCAACGTTAATATACCAGTCCATATAAACGGTTACAATTCGGCACAGTGCAATGTATTTAAAGTATCTACTGTTCAGCGAAATATAGGTGTATTTCTTAAACCCCTTCTGGTACCTCCCACAAAAATTGACAGAATAATTTGTGTAATATTCAATATTACATTACTCACAAAGTGAGGGTATACCTTAGTCGGTTTACCCGACTGAAACTTTCTTACTTGTTTTTCAATACTTATACTTATTTTCATTTGTTTTGTTTCGGCTTTTCCTGTGTGAATTGTTGTTGTTTCCAAGTGTGTTGTTGAAAAACACAAAACGATAAGTACGAGTACGTCATACTTTTTTCCCCCCATTTCCGACTGCCTCCCTTGCCAACAAAACGCCGATAAGTATACTTAATACTTAAAAAAAAAGTATCATGTACTTATATTCGTTCAGTTTGATAAATAGTGATGTATAGTCTAATATAGTCGGACTTGCTAGACGTTAAACTATCCTTACTTTTTTTACGAGTATGTATATTACTCCTATATTCATCATACGCATCAAAGTACCATACATACTCGTACTCGTACATTAATGTCTTTCGTTAAAGATTTGAAAATTATCTATGACGCCTCAAACTGTTACATATAAATGTTTATTTGGATTCGACACTGAAGCAGTATGTGTTTTATTCTGGCAAGGAAATATAAACTAAGCTTGGTGAAAAAGTTAGCTACGGATTACATTGTAAAGCACTTAGTCTTGATAAAGCTTACAGACTACCAGATACCTGTAGTGTTTATCATGCCGAAATAATGACAATAACGGAAGTCGCCAAGTGGCTTATGCAGAACATAGTGACCAACACTGGCGTTGACAAGGCTGCCTTTAAGTCTATATCGATATCGGATAACATCGATATGCTGCATTTTATTCTGTTTTTAATATTCGACACGATTTTTATTGTTACAATGTTTTATTTTTTAATTTGTACTAGCTGGACCCGGTCCACTTCGTTGCCCCAGATACGAGTATCAGATTTGCGATCCCGTCCATTTTTGGACCAATCACGTAGACTGCCACCAAATATATATACTCAAAATTACACCACTCTCACTGAGATATTGTGCAAGTTATCTCAATTTCAAAATTTAGCTTATGTGGCCGGTGCCAAGCCCTCCCCGCGATAACCACAAATGATACAACTTTCTGCTAAGAATGATAGATTAGTGTTTTTGTGCTCACACCCAACTTAACGCCAAGGCGATGAAAATAAAAGAAATGTGATACAAAAATGCACAAATTATGCAATATTGTATGAGGTTATGTTCAATGATCGAAATTTCTTTCTTCTACGGTCAATACTTTCAGAGATAATACATGCTGAACTAATGCTACGCCCACTTTTGCCACACTCACTAATCCTATCCCGCCAATTTCTGCTGAAGATTTAGATAATTACTCCACTAAATTGTGTTCCTAATTTCGTTCTCCTACCGTCAACACATTCTGAGTTATTCGAATTTTATATAATGCTACGCCCACTTATTGTACCCCGCCCACTTTTGGTGAAAGTACTAATATTGACTCCAACAACTTACAATCCAAACCTCGTTCTTCTAGGGTCAATAGTTTCTGAGATAATAAAGGTTTAACTAATGCTAAGCCCACTTTTGCCACACCCCCTGATCCAATCTTGCCAATTTTTGTTAAAGATTTAGATAATAACTCCACTAACGTGTGTTTCAAATGTCGTTCTTCTACGAACAACATATTCAGAGATATTCGAATTTTATATAAGCCACGCCCACTTAATCTATCCTGCCCACATTTGCATACATACTCCTACATACAAAAATTTTTACATCTTTTTGTATACCCAGCAAAAAAAGTGCATCCAAAGAAGCAATTAAAATCCCCAACTTATGATTCTAATTTGGAATTTCACAAATGAATTTAAGGGCTTGTCGCGCCGGGGACGTACTTACAAAGCACTATTAAATTTGTTTTTTTGGTGTTGTATTTATTTGATGAATGTATGTCGTTCTTATTAACATCTTTGGGTTCAGAGATAATTCTCTTATTTTAAAGGAATACAAATGTTGAGCCTTCGTGACATAGGGAAGGGAATGTATAAATAACTTACTCTTGGCCAAAGAGATCGACGATCATATATAAGTATGTATGTTCGGGACATTTGAAGATGTTTTTATAATCTGTATCGTGTGGCTGGCCCTTGAAAAGTGTGACCGATGACCCCATAGTGTAACTTCTAGTAACATTTTTGCAAATTCAACATTCTCACTAATAAAAAAGTATTTTTTATTCTACACTGTAATACATAGCACATTGGTGCTTCGCTTCGTATTTTCCGTAGCCCCGGTTCAGAGAGTAGTAAAGTACCACAGTGTGGTATACTTATAGTAAGTATGGAATGGTATATTTAATTCCCATAATTTCTTTTAAAATTATTTATTTATAACCTACACCACACTGTGGTACAATTTATTATAATTTTATGCATTTGTTTCTAGCACCCAAAAGGAGAAGAGATATAGACCATCGGTTATTATACCGATCGACTTAGAATCACTTTCTGAACCGATTTAGCTGTGCAGTTCGCAAATATAGACTGATCTCAAATAAATTTTGCACATATCTACAATTCGTATTGAAAAAGAAAGACAATCCGTATTTAGATATAAGGCCTGTTTCTGTTACTTATTTTTTTTCGTCTGCGGCGAACGATCAAAAATCTCTCAACTATTTGAATATCAGTTTAGAACCAGATATCTTCATATATGTGAATGTACCTTCGATTTAGCTTACACCCTCTATAGAAGATATAATTTCCTTTCGATATTCATGAAATTTGGTAAAGAGTATATTATTTTACCAGTTAACATCTGTGTTAACAATATCGGTTCAAATTTACATATAGCCCCACATACTTGCATGGATAGAAGACTTAAAGGGTCCGCTATCTAACGTTTTTTTTTTCAACTAGTGCTTATTTCGTGAATGGTAACACTTAGCTCAGGTCTGATTTGACAGATAATTAGTTTTATCCTTCCGCTGAACGAATATGGTTGTGTATACGCTTGAACAACGCTGGGAGCGATCGACTTACAGAAGATGCCGATTTTGCCAAAAAATCTTCTTTTCAGATGAAGCTCATTTTGATCTTGGCGGGTATGTAAACAAGCAAAATTGTCGTATTTGGGGCACAGAAACCCGTACGCATACATTGAAAAGCCGATACACCCAAAACGAGTCACTGTTTGGTGCGGATTTTGGTCCACAGGCATAATTGGGCCATTTTTCTTCGAAAATGAGCAAGGCCGTTACAGTCAATGGCAATCGTTATCGGGCCATGTTGAATTTTTGTTCACAAAAATTGTAGAGGAGGATATTGGCAACATTTGGTTTCAACAGGACGGCGCTACGTGCCACACAGCCGAAGCTACACTAGATGCTTTGCGCGATGTTTTAAAAAAAAAGTTATTTGCGGACCCTTATTTTAGTTAAATGTACTATATTTGGCATAGAACCACAAAACAGCAACAAGAGAACAACTTCAAAGGTTACATAGATGAATACAGTACGTTCTGTTTAATACAATGTGGGTAACGCCTTTAGAGCTTTATCAAAAACGAGCACTCGATCTTGCGTCTTTTTTCTTCAATAAAGTCGTGATTTTTGGACGAAAAACGAATTTTCGTTTTTTTGAGGGTTATGCCCTTGGGCAGAAGAATATCAACATACTTTAAAATGACTTAATGTTATTTTAATCGACTATGAAAAAGTCGACTTTTAGGTCCGATTAATCGACCTAGTCGACTGAAACGAAATTTGGTTAATGAAAAAGTCGAAAATCCACCATTCACTAATACTGATATAGCCCCCATATAAATATATACTTCTTCCTTTAGCACTATAGAAGCAGTATTTCACATATACTTCATAGCCTCCAAATATATATGTTCCTTCCGATCTGGGCTTTTATCACTTCAGAAGCTTTATTTTACATCCAATCGTTTTGAAATTATGCATTGTAGGGTTATTAATTTATACTCCGAAATTACATTTGGGTTAGAAGAACTTAATTAAATGCTGAAAAATATTCATACCAAAGACAAATAGAATATAAGAAGACATTCCTTCAGGCCGAAACGTCAAAATCGTTCAGTTACGAACGAATAGGAATGAATTGTAACACGCGAAAAAACAGTATTCCGCGAACATTGATTGAACTTTTTTTGCACTTATCGATTAATATTAATTTTTTAATTGTGACAATTACAAAAAATTCGGGAAAAACGGTCTGAAAATCCGCGAAAAAACTCACTCGTTGGAATCAAATTCCTATTCGTTCGTAACTGACAATTACTCGCTACAGGAAGGAATGTCTTCTTAAATTATATTGTTTTTGGTTCATACTTCTGATTTGGAAGTACTTATAATGTTATTCTTTTGGAAGTATGTACTTCTTTTATTTTTTGCTGGGTATGTATCGATACTCCCATTCTAAACAAGGCTAAGTGCAAAACGGTAGTTTTTTAGGAGAGGCGATGATTTTTTTCAATTTTGTGTGAAATTCCTTTATAATGCAAATCGAACGAACTCTACTGTTTTGTAAATAACTTTTGATTGGGTTGACAGATAAACACCAAATTTTGACTGAATATAATTTGGAATATTTAGAAATTAAAAATTCAAAATCCCTAAAACTATGCCAAGTCGACTTAGCATGTTTTAGAATGGAGGTATCGATATATAGATTGAAAACTGCTTCGAACTTTGGGGTGGTAATGAATTCTAAAAATCACAATAAATGATATATCAGAACTTCGGTGTAGACAGTTGTACAGTTAAAATCATTAGAGCATGAGGTATGTGAATGGAAACAAACTAATCTGCCACAACAGTGTCTGAGTAGTCTTTGTGGATAATGTATTAGCTTAAAACAAACAAACTACAGTTCACTTCTCTTGAGTTTTAATGCTGGTATGAAACTTTTCTGTTTTTTATTTCCCGCACAACAATGCCATAACTCATATCTCGCCGAAATCTTTAACTTTAAGATATATTCTTTGATTTTCAGTACGCATTTTTTGCGTATGTACATCCCAGAGACTCTGTTCGAAAATCATTTTTCCATCCCTGACATAGATGCTGTTGTCCTCTCTGTCCTAGTTTTCCCAACAATACGTGCACTCATACAAACATACTACATACATAAGTATTCTTTGCGTTGTCTATTCTTCAAACTCCTTTGTGCGGAGTCTTTCCTTCTCGGTATCTCCTCTACGACGACTCTTAAGGTGTTAGTCGTTATCTTATTGTAGTTTTTCTTGCTTTTCTTGTTGCTGTTGTGTGCAAATTTGTATTTAATATTTTTTTCAATTTAACACGTTTTCCACTTTAGGTTTACAGTTATTATTGTTATCGTCATCTGTGTTTTTTTTTATTTTTTTTTTTTTGCTTATTTTGCTTCACTTCAAAGTATCCTTCAGTTATTCTATAGCACTTCACAAGGAACGTCTAGTTATATTTTACTCTTAGCATGTCCCTCTGTCTGTCTATCTATCTATCCAACCACTCGGTGTTCTGACATTTTTCTGTTGTTGTTGTATTGTATGGCATGTATTTGTCAATTGGGTGAGAATTAATGAATTGTAAACAATCAACTATCAATTTATTGCTATCTCTCTGCACCACAAACACACGGGCAGACGAGCAGAACATATGTTTATGCAGTCGTGTGTGTGAGTGAATGCATGTTTTTGTTCGTGTGTGTGTCTGTCAGTGTTTGAGTTTGCCTATCTGTGGTTTATAACGACTTATTGTTGTTGAAATACTTGTAGTCCTTTCCTGTCAATTTAATGCGCTATTGTGATAACCGGAATTTGTGTTTTTCTGTTTGTTTGTTTCGTTTTGTTCGCAATTTGCATTCATATTCCTGACCAAACATGCTTGCATTATACAATACTGTTTGCATTCACACACACACACACGAGCGTACTCAACACACCTCAGTCATTGTTAATTCGAGGCCACGCGATGATTTAGATAATTTATTTACCTGTAAATATACCTACGACATAGTTCGAGGAAATAAATTAAAAAGAGTGGTTGAAAACAATAATAAGCAAATAACTTTTTTTAAGTAGATCAGAATGTAATGGAGGTAAATATGTCAATTAAATTTTGTTATTTCCATGCAATTTTAAAGTTAATTATAGCAATCAGAAATTCATTGCAGTATATTTAAGATAAAGAGTCCTTCGCTTAATAGGAAAAGGTATGAGAAATTAAGTTATAATCCCATTGGCTCAGATCTGATCACCATTTCCGGGTAGGCGCTGCCACCTCAGATATACGATTATACGTCTTGGTGATTTCACTACTGCAACCAGAGTTCCGAAATCTTCGCTCGAATTCGAGTACTCCTGCGAGTGAAAAAAATCGAGTATACTCTTTTTTTCTTTGCCACTCGAATAAGAGCGCATATGCTTTTCCCGTTTTCGAGTGCGAGTCATATACCCTCGAAATCGAGCAGATTATACTCTTGACGAGTACTCTTTCAGTTTTTCTCATAAAGTGAGCGTGTGCGAAGCAATTAGTTGGTTTTATTTTATTTTTAAACGTTTACTTAAGGGTAATTCCAAATAAATTCGACACAGTAGGGGAACCGACTCTTCTTTAAATTTCACAAAATTTTGTACATATATACTAGAGAATACTATGAATTTTATGGTATACAGGGTTGCCCATATTCGACGGACCCATGTTTTTTTTGGGCCCATTCCAATCGACGAGGCTTGTCCGCAGGCAACAATCTTTGCGTCAATTGAATTTTGTACGGGAACAAATGCAAATCAACGCGAATAATCCGTTGTAAAGTGGACCGAGCCATGCCCAACTGCTGAGAACGGCGTTTTTGGGATGTTCTTGGGGACCTCTCAACACTGGCTCGTACGGCAGCGATATTCTCGGCCGATCGCCTTGGTCGACTTTTATTTGGCCTCTTCGGATTAGAAAGAGCCTCACCAGTCGAAAATTTTTCGTATAAACGCTTAATGGTGTTCTTAGAAGGCGCACTTCTCACATTTTTTAATATTTTAAAAGCACGTTGAGTTTTCACAATTGACTTCTTCTGTTGAATGTAAATTTCAACTATTTCGCGTGGCGTGTATTGTTCCATGGTAAAAATCTGCTTGGACTGACGCTTCAAACGCGGTATGTCATTAAGCGATCTGACATCTCTGTCAAAAGTTATGGCGTTGCCAGATGGGTCCGTCGAATATGGGAGACCCTGTACTTGATTTTTCGAAATTCGCACTGGTTCGCGTTCTTTCGCGTCAGAAATATAAGATTTTTAGTAAATTTTTTCAAAGGAGACAATCTTGGGAATGACACATCGCTGGAACGCGTTATCGCATTGTTTTCATTTAAACGTCATATAAAAGGGTTAGTTCTCTATTTTTAATAACTGCTAGAAAGATCACGCACTGTCCTTCAGTAAGGATCCTTAAACTTGCAAAATATTTTTGCTTCCACAATATCTCAAAAAAGGCATTCGTTTTTTGTTCGCTTTTTATACCCTCACTTTAGTGTGACGAGGGTATATATCATTTGCTACGGAAAAAAGTGTAACACATCGAAGGAGTGACCTAAGACCCCAAGTATGTTCGGAGGAAAACCGTTTTGGGTCATTTTAAGTCGAATGAGCAATGTCCGTCCGTCTGTCTGTCTGTCTGTCTGTCTGTCTGTGTGTCTGCTGGCTGGTGCGCACGATAACTCTCGAAAGGAGTAACCGATTGACTTCAAATTTGGTATGTGGTAATATTTTTTTCTATCTCCGGCTAAGTTCGAAGATGGGCCATATTGGTCCACTCCTTCTAGTACCTCCCCCACAAAGGGTTAAAATGTTGTGAAAAATTGATTCTTTAATAACTGCTATACTACTTACTCAAATCTTCTGAAATTCCACACATAGTATTAGCTTATTAGTCGCTATCAACTCGAGAAAATTGGGCGAAGTTGCCACGTCCCTTTTGGTACCTCCCACACAAATGCACCTTTTTGCACCAAAAGTTAACAGCTTATAACGTTAATAACAGTGTATAAAAAAACTTGAAATTTTGTATAGTATTATGCTTTTATATTGCCTACAGTCGAGGGAAAAATTGGCGTTGTTGCCACGCCCTTTTTGGTACCTCCCACACAAAGGTACCTTTTTGCACCAAAAGTTAACAGCTTATAACATTAAAACCAGTGTATAAAAATACGTGAAATTTTGTACAGTGTAATGTTTTTCTAGTGTCTATAGCCCTGTGAAAAATGGGCGTTATAGCCACGCCCCTTTTTGTACCTCCCACACAAAATGCCCAAATCATACCACAATTTAATATCTCATAACGTTTTTACCAGTGCACATAAATGCTTATAATTCGGCACAGTGCAATGAATTTAAAGTATCTAATGTTCAGCGAAAAATAGGTGTATTTGATAAACCCCTTCTGGTACCTCCCACACAAATTGACAGAATAATTCGAGTAATATTCAATATTACATTACTCACAAAGTGAGGGTATACCTTAGTTGGTTTACCCGACTGAACTTTCTTACTTGTTTCTGTGTGTATAGTCCCGGGCATGATCTACAACATGTCAAAAAATCAGAATGGAACGGCCATGGGATCAGGAGAAAATGCATAATTTCCAAACCTTTATATTTAAAAATAAAATTTTGAATAGAATTTTTAATCTGGTTTTGTTTATTCTATGGCAAACGTATGAAAGAAGTTAGTGAGAAAGCTCATATCAGGTACCGACAAAATACCCTACATAGACCATTTTCTTCAAAATGTCGGATAGTTTTCAGAAAAACGTCATCGTAGATGAAGGAGTTTACGCACTAAATCGGAAGAAATAGGCATACTGAGCTTGGAACCAGTATCTTCAAAATTAATTTGTATGAATTTAAAATACGACAGGGTCCCAAACATGACGCCGTTCACAAAATGAAAAGTAAACATTGAAGTATTAGTGACGTTTAATTTTGTGAAAATAATTTTCTGGTTGAATTTAATAACGAAATATGAGTTTAGATTTTAATAAGCGATGCTGTAATCCGCTAGATTTACTTCACAGTACAAATGTACATGATTTAAGACCAGTGCCCTCCTGGATGCGGAGTATATACACCAACATTAATGAAAACTCCAAAATTTGTTCAAAATGCAGAAAGAAAGTTGCAGTACAACGAGATTCCCAGAACGTTTAAAATGAAGAAATATCCAGAGTGAAAGATAGTACTTTCATCTTGAAAAATGATGCAATGGAATATCTTAACAAGTGTTTAGTGACTTTAGATGAACCACCTATCAATTTTAAAAAAAGAATACAGCGAGGAGTATATTAGAGGAAAAATGGAACGATTTAAAAATTGTGTTCTGGAAAAAATATTCGGTTATAGCCCAACAAGTAACAAAAATCAATCAAATGAGTCAGAATTTGTGAGTACACTGAAAAAAGAATATGAAATTAACCAAGATCGAGTTGCGAAAAACACTTGCATCAAAGTCTTGCCAAAAAAGTGGTCTTTTAGACGAATAAAAGAAGAAGTACCATCTTCAACTTTATATTCAATAAGGAAAACTAGGGGAAACATACATCAACCGTCGACAAAAATCGAAAATACAGCTAAAAAGGAATTAAACGAAAAAGTTGTAAATTTCTATTGCAATGACATTTACAGTCGCATTATGCCTGGTAAAAAGGATTATAAGTCGATAAAGGTAAGCACTTGAGATATCCGAAAGCAAATTGTTTTCCAGGTTAATCACGAAATACAGCTAATATTTTATTATTATATTAATGTGAAACATTCAACATTACATTTACTTTTTAGATCGATGGTAAGCGGGTTCATGCTCAGAAACGCTTTCTATTACTTAATTTAAACGAATTATATGCGGAGTTTCGCGAGAAGTATCCAAACGTTAAAATCGGATTTTCAAAGTTTGCTTTACTGAGACCCGAGCAATGTGTCTTAGCAGGAAGTAGTGGCACACATTCCGTCTGTGTCTGTGTTATTCACCAGAATATGAAGCTAATGTGTGAAGGCGCATTTAAATATAATGCGATGTATAATGATTACCACATATGGATGAATATGGGAATATGCGTAAGTGCATCGACCAAATGTTACTTTCGAGAATGTTCTGAATGTCCCGGGTTTGAATCAATAAGATAATCGCTCCGCTCTTACTTCGAAAATAATAATATACAAACTGTAACCTACAACCAGTGGACATCGACAGATAGATCCAATTTATTGAAACATCAGGACAATGTGGTCGATTTTATACAAAAATTTTTGAATCGTTTGCCAAAATTGCTGAGACATTCCTTCATCACGAAAGAGCAAAATAAATATTTTAACAATTTGAAAGAAAATCTAAATATCGGGGAAATTCTGGTCGTAATGGACTTCTCAGAGAACTACTCTTTTACGCTACAAGATGAAGTCCAATCTTTTCATTGGTCAAAAGGTCAGATAACAGTGCATCCCTTCGCCATTTACTATACGAAGGATGGACAATTGCAATTTACAAGCTACATTGTAATAAGCGACTCTTTAAAGCATAACTCATCTTCTGTAAAAATGTTCATATCGAAATTTATAAAATTCGCCAAGGAAAATGTGGATGATATTAATAAGATTTTGTACTTTTCGGATGGTTGTGCAGCACAATACAAAAACAAAACCAATATGTACTACCTATCACGCCATAAAACAGACTATGGAATTGAAGCAGAGTGGAATTTTTTTGCCACGGCACACGGCAAGAACGTTTGTGATGGTCTAGGGGGTACAGTTAAAAGATTAGTATCTCGTGCCAGTATCCAAGGTAAAGAAGGAGGGATTAAGTCTGCAAAGGAATTTTATATATGGGTCAAAGAAAATATTAAAAATATGAATTTCGAATACGTTGACGAAAATGAGTGCTTAAAGGAAGAGGAATATGTAGCCAACACAACACCAGTACTAAAAGCTTTACCACAAAAACAATTAGTGCACCATGTTTGTCCTGTTGGAATTGGCAAAGTAATCACAAAATATTTCTCATCCGCTGCTGAATATAAAACACATATTATATCAACCATACCAATCAATGTAAACAATTAATATATGATAAACATATTATATTATTAAAATATAAATATACCAAATTCAATTTATTCCACAGGAAAAAAATATTTTATAAAACATATTTTAGCAAAATAAGAATTTTCCTAAGTTCCTATGCCCGTCCCATTCTGAATTTTTTATATGTGGTATAGCATGGTCGGGACTATATGCACCAAAAAAAACGAACAAAAAAAAAGATGCCTTTTTTGAGATATTGTGGAACCAAAAATATTTTTCAACTTTACAGATCCTTACTAAAGGATAATGTGTCCTTTTTCTAGCAGATATTAAAAATAGAGGACTAGACCTTTCATATGACGTTTAAATGAAAAAAATGTGACAACGCGGTCCAATAATGTGTCATTCCCAAAATTACTTCCTTTGAACAAAATTGACGAAAAATCGTATATTGCTGGCGCGATAAAACGCGAAAGAGTGTGAATTTCGACAAACGATGTATATCACTAAATTCCCAGCATATTCTAGAATATATACACCAAGAATGGTTTAATTTTGGAAATTAAAAGTTCCGCAGTGTAAGTTTTTGTGTCTATTTTTTTTGGAATTACCCTTAAGTGGAAAATTTGTAATCTCAAATTTAAACTGTAAAATGTTCATTCATTACATACATAACCGTTTTAACACTCTTTATTTTTTTATTACAGCAATTTCTATTTTTCCACTCGATTTCACTCTTAGAGTAAACTCTCACCCTATTTCGAAGATTTTTACAACCAGTCTTAATTTTTAAAAAGGAGGACTCGCGAGCGCTCGCTAATAAAATAAACGAGCGGAGAGTAAACTTTTTGTAACACTCGTAATCTTCGAGTAATCTTCTTCGCGAGTATTTTTCACTCACGAGTAAAATCGAGTAAATCTGAGCTCTGACTGCAACCGGAGTAAGTGAGTATCATACAGGTCGATACCCTTCTCTCGCATATATCAAAAACAACTGCGGCATTCGTTTTTTTACAACTCCCATAGACCAATTTAGGTCCTTAGTGTTACCACGGGCTGAAATGCCCCTCATCGAAACCAAAATGTTTGATACACAAATTTATCGGTACCGGAAAGATCTGATAGACTGCCTAGAAAGGCCGACCCAAGTATGTCCAGTCGTCGTTTACTCAAAGCTGGGCAGTCGCATAGGAAGTGCTCAATGCTCTCTACTTCTTCCTCATCGCCACAGCGTCTGCAGAAGTCATTGTCTTACGTAGACAATATTCTCCTCTCTAGGGCGAGGAGATATTGTGACCTTCTCAGGTCATATCTTGGCCAGATTTGTCTAGATACCCTACAGGTTTCGATTTCTGTCCATCTTTCGTAGGACTGCCTGATTGCCTCTTGCCTAAGCCAAAGTTTGCATGTGGATAGTGGCGCACCAATATGTATATGCAAATTCTTCGAGATTGTGTAATGTCGTCCCTTTCCTAGCAAGTTCATCGGCTTTAAAGTTCCCCGGGATATCCCAGGCACCCATATGAGGTGTATATTAAACTGCTCAGCCATCTCGTTAAGAGATCTGCGGCAGTCGAGGGCTGTTTGTGAATTTAGGGATGTTGCCTCCAGAGAATTGATGGCAGCCTGGCTGTCCGAGTAAATGACAACGCCATTGTTGGTTACTATGTTGCGACTCAGCCACTTGGCTACTTCCCATATTGCCATTATTTCGTCTTGATAGACACTGGTAGTCTGTGAGCTATAACCAATCTAAGCTCTGCACAGTGTACTCCGAAGCCAACCTTTTCATCAAGCTTCGAACCATCCGTGTAAAAGTGGATATGGTTTCTATTACATGGTATTCTTCCAACCCATTCAACTCTGGCGGGAATCATAGTGATGTAATTTCTCTCGAAGGTGTACACAGTTGGTATATAAACCACTCGGTCGGTTACCATAGCACTACACTTTGATACCCTCATGTGACCGTAGTTCTTGTACCTCCACATTGATAGGCAATTTAATCTTGTTGCCGCTTTGGTTGCAACTTCTCTCGCCGCAATATTAATCGGCAGTATATGGAGTAGGGCTTGTAAAGACTCAGTCGCTGTAGTACATAAGCCTTCGCTTATGCTGAGGCAGGCAGTTCTCTGAACCTTTGATAGTAGGTTGGTGATGGTTAGTTTGTCCATTGCCGTCCATCATACCACAATGCCGTATAACAGTAATGGACGAACTACAGCTATATATCCAATGGACGAATTTAGAAGAGAAGCCCCACCGCGACCATACAGCCTTGCTGCTGGATTATAAGGCCACGTTGGCCGTCCTTACACGTTCCAGTACGTTAAGTCTGAATTGCAGTTTCCTATCTAGAATTATTCCTAAAAACTTTGCACTTTCAGAAAAGACTATTTTCATTTATCCGAGGTGGAGGTTCCACATGTGGAACATTATTCATCCTAGTAAAGACAAGAGAACCAGCTGCTTCTGGCTCATCTAGCCAACCTGTTCAAAGCAACCTGTAGTATGTCTCTGAGGACGTTTTCGAATTTGCCACTCCCTGCGATTGCCACGTCGTCCGCATATGCCACGACCGTGCAGCCACAACGTTCTAGATCTAACAGAATTTCATTCACCGCTAGGTTCCAAATGAGTGGAGACGGTACTTCTCCTTGTGGGGTCCCTATGTTTACAAACCTTGTTAGAGTTGTAGACCCAAGACTTGCTGTTATGCGTGTTCTGTTGAACAGGCTTTAAGTTAGTGTAATCAAGGTAGAGTTCACCTTTAGAGGTGACAGTGCCGCAATTACCGCATTTGAGCGAATGTTGTTAAAAGCCCCTTCTATGTCAAGAAATGCCACCATGGTGAATTCCTTGAAATGTAGGACGATTCGATATGCTCGCGCTTGTCAGACGTTGCTTCTTTTGCTACTTCAATGAAGAGAGCTGTCGGTACTACAGCTTAATAAGGCAAGTAACTGGATATCACCCAATATATGCGATTACCGACCCTCAGACTAGCAGCTGTTTGGTCTTTACCACTTAAATTAGTCAGGAGAAAGATACTTAGATCTTTCCTGGCCAAAATGCAGGTTCTCGGAATCCCTTCACAGTTGTCCAAAAGCAGTTTAAAATTTGGTGTCCAGATATATCACATCCTTCCTTCTGTATAAGGACGGTGTCTACTGCACCTGTGGACATGAGCAGCAATAAAGGCCGCTAATGCTGTTTTAGCGCGATGGAGGTTAATCTGTAGAATTCTTACCATCATTGGTAATCGACAGATTAACATCCACCCCTTTGGGTGGATCGAACTCTTCGTCCGTATCATCGAGATGCATTTCCCCGGCAGATACGTCAAAGAGTCCGGATACTCCCCTCGGCTCCTCAGTGTCCGATGTAGAGCTTTCGTCCTCAGAGAAGGACATTACAAATCTTCTGTTAGAGTTGGAGTCACCAGATATAATGGGCGTGGTTCCCTCCGAACTTCCAGAAAGCCGTGTATCAACGGTATCACGGTCGGATACCGTTCAACCTTTGTGAGTATCATTTTCGGCAGACGGACAGACGGTCGGACGATTGGGGAACCCCTCTCCATCGGAACATGAAGGCATCCCCGTTTACCCGGTGGGGTAAAAAGCCAAACACGGCGTTTGCTTTTGTATTTATTTATTTTTTTCTGTATTGGCACGTAATAGGTACTACGATGTAAGCCTTCCAGACTTCGTTCAGAATTGTTTTGTTTTGTGATTGCATAATAGGTACTGCTTAATAGGCTTTAACTATCCGCTCTGTGATAAACACATCCTTTCAGTACGACTGATCAGCAACGATACCAACGAACTATAGGCATTACTCCTGGGGTTTTGTGGCATTTTCCCAAGCGCTGTTCAACAACATGCATTCTGGAGACAGCATGGTAAAACAGCAAATCTACAATTTATATGTTCATAAACATTAACAGTGGGCTTAACAGAAACAGGCCATGTGATAGGACTACCCTATCGTGTATTGTCTATTCAAGGCAACAGTTATTAAAACAGAGCATCGGAGAAATGGAGAGAAACCAAGGTTGTTTTCATCCCAAAAGTGGGAAAGCCGCTCACGCTGGAGTTAAGGATTTCCGGCCAATTAGGTGATGGTTAGTTTGTCAGCTGCCGTCCACTGCTGCTGCTATATATCCAATGGACGATTTTAGGAAAAAAGCCCCACCGCGACCCTACAGCCGGCCAATTAGTCTATCGTCATTTATCCTTAATACTCTGGAGAGATTAATAGATGGTAACCCTAGGACTAAAATTGATCACAGGCTACTGTCCACTCAACAGCATGCCAAGAGCAAGGGCAAGTCCAACGAAACCGCCCTGCATGATCTAGTCAGCTTTATTGACGGATCCCTCCTTGTATGGAATATAATATCAATGCTTTCTTAGATATACATAGACGGATCATTCAATAACATAAACCCAACCGCTATAATTACGGCTTCAGAAACCCTGGTATACATAGGTTCATTCATAACCTTCTATTTATGAGGCGAATTTCAGCTAGTTTAGGATCAACTGACCTCCATAGATCTGTCAGCAGTGGGACACCCTAAGGGGTGGTCTGTCTGCTCTGCTATGGAATCTCTCTATGAACAATATTTTGCTTTCTCTGGAGATGATGGGTGTCAGAGTTGTTGCATATGCAGATTACGTGGCAATAGCTGTTAGAGGGAATTTCTGGATACTATCAGAGACATCCTACAGCAGGCCCTTCATACAACCGCAAGATGAGCTTCCGCCAATGGTCTTAGTGTTAACCCAACCAAGACGGAACAAGTTCTGTTCACAACTGCGGCACTAAATGTTATACTACATTTAATGCCGCTAGATATTGAAGCAGTGCAATATGCCGCATGTACAGCAATTAGACTCGGTTACTGTCACTTTCATCAGGATATGGCTACGGACATATGTAGTGTCATTTAAGACAGAATGCCTGTCCTTCAGGGCACTGTTGCTTATGCTATGACTAAACCAGTCTGCCTGACGAATCAGATCTATTCTGGCACAGCTGTCTCAAGTCATACTGGGCAAGCTTTGACGGCAACATGATGCATAACTGGCAACCGTGCTATTAGGGAACACACGAAACTTTTCCGATAGCCAGCGAAACCAATCCCAGGTCACTATGGATACAACATGGATATAATGCCCTTCCTCAACCTGGAGATACACGCAGAAGGTCGGGACACCGTCGATAAATAATGATAGGATTGTACTGATAAACAAAAATTTTAAATTTTTTATTTTATTTTAATCACAAATTTTTTTTTAATATTTTTATCAATTAATATGAAAATATTTTCAAAGAAAACTGGTCACAGCTAAGGACAAAATGAATGTTAATATTCTAATTTGCTAAACCAGATCAAGTTGTATAGCATTAAATATACCACTTGCAATTATTTTCTGCTACTCTACCATTTGACTTTAAAATCAATATTTTTTGAGGCAATTTATAATTAATTGTAACAAACAGAAATACCTGACAGTGTCCCCCATAAAAAAACGCAACCCTTTCAAAATATACCAAAGTGAATGACAAATGAAGTTTACTTTCCCTTCTTCACATTCAACGAAGAACGACATAAGCAAAAAATAAAAAAACACAGATTATTTAATCATGTTTGCCTTTGCCATGGGCCACCGTTGGCCAAGTGGTGTACGTGGGTGTGTGTGTGTGTGTGTGTGCAGAGCCTTTGATGAAGTTGTTTCGCCCGGACAGGTCCAACAAATGTCGTAGAAAAATGTCTGACTCCTTTAATATCAATCGAAGAAGGGAAATACAAAAGAAGAAATGGTAACAATGGCATGCCAATGTGTCCAAAGGAACGTATTGTAAATAAAATGCAATACATATACAAATACTCACACCTTCACTAACACACACACACACACACCCACACATTCATACATCCATAAGGCACACTGATGATGCAATGTAACCAGAATGTAATTCAGAATGCCAGTCGTGTTTCTTTTCTTGTTTTTTTTCTCGTGTAGTTGTGCGTTCGGCAAATACTCCTGGAGCGTAGAACTGAAGAAATTGTGCCAGCTGCTACGACTTGAACTAAAGCTTTAAATGTTATATTTCTTCCTGTATTTTTACTTAACTACACTGAGAGATTTGTGTTAGAAAAACTAAACCCGAAATCAAAGAAGCACTAAAAAATCTTAAAAAATTTAAGTTAATAACTCTACACTAACAATGAAAACATTCTGTCGGATACTTAGGTCAGACTAGGTTTGGTCTGGTACATGAAATATAAAAAAAAATTAATTTACAAAAAAAATATTTTTAAAAACAAGCAAGGAAGACCAAAACTTGTGGGAGCCTACTTTATGATATCCCACACCATCCTATTAGAGCACAATAATAAAAATATATTGAAATATAGTAAAGTTTCATCAATGTTGGTTTTCTAATGTTAACGATCTGTAAAAAATTAAGATTTTAGAGCTAAGCTGTAAATAGGGATATAGGTATATCGTTCATTCCATATGAAACCGAACGATTTTTGGAAAAAAAATCTGGTCGACATTGCCGATTGTCTTGAAAATTTGTATATGAGTTTTTATATGGAGATGAATCATCTTGTAGTTGGCGAGAAAAAAACAATTTTTTTCAGATTTTATTAGCGTCTGTTTTGCATCTCAAATCTGAAAAATTTGGGAAAATATATGAAAAGGTGTATTATGGAATTTATGTATTATAAATACAAACGCGTGGAGGGAATTTTACAAATAAAGGCTCGTTTGTAAGGTTTTGACCTCATATATACAGGGTTTTCCAACAAGAGGTGTTATTTTGAATCACCCTGTATTTCGGTAGCTCTCCATTACTAAAAATGGAACGATACACTTCAACAACGCATTGAAATTATTAAAATTCGAAAATCATCGAAAAATCATCTTGACTGATGAGGCCCATTTCCACCTCGTTGGCTACGTCGCATCTGGGGCTCGGAAAACCCAAGATTTATTGTTGAGAAGCCTCTCCATCCTCAACGTGTGACTGTTTGGTGCGGTATATGGTCCGGCGGGGTCATTGACCTTACTTTTTGGAAAATGAGGCTGGATCAACAATTATGGTGAATGGATTGCGCTATCGAGAGATGATTATTGATTTTTTATGGTCGAAGTTGGATGGTATTGATCGGGACAAAGTTTACTTTCAACAAGACGGCGCTACGTGCCACATAAGCAACAAAACCATTGCTCTGTTACGGGAAAAGTTTCCGGACCGTGTTATCTCTCGAAGAGGTGATCACAATTGGCCACCGAGATCTTGTGATTTAACACCTTGCGACTTCTTTCTTTGGGGCCACGTGAAAGATAAGGTCTACGCCAACAGTCCAGCGTCGATTCAAGACCTCAAAGATAGAATATCGAGGACATAGGGCAGCCACTTTGCGATTTGGTTATGGCAAATTTCATGAAAAGGATATGGTCCTGTACGCGTGGTCGTGGTGGCCATTTGGCTGATGTTGTTTTTCATTATTAAAGGCATACATTCCTCTTTATTATGAAATAAACATCCGATAATTTATCTCAAAAAATGGCATTTTTCTTTGAATACCAAAATAACACCTCTTGTTGGAAAACCCTTTAAATGCTGGTTAATTCCAAGTTTTTAAATGCATAAGTTGCATATGCAACTTCATTTTGCATCTTGCACATAAATGACACCAACTTAAAATTCTGAGAAAAATATAGTCATATAGCCTCATTCGTCCTTAATTGACTCTACAAGTTTCAAGATGGTGTTCAGCCTAATAATACAAAAATGCCAAGTCGGCAGAAAATTTTAATTGTGTTATTCAAAATTGCTTTAGAAAATTCGTATTTTTTGTTAAAATGAAAAGAAAAATAGGTTGGAACAGATCCCTAAAATTGTATTCTTCAAAAACATTATATGTACTGTTACTATTAATTAAAAAAGAAACGTATAATAAAAGTGCACAAACTTAAAAAAAATATATATTTTTTATGTCTAAAAACGTTGTTTTCAAATATTATTTGTAGGGGTGTTTCAAAAACAGATTCGTAAACAACAAATTCGTAAAGAGACCTAATTGTTTTTCACCAGATACTATAATTGATATGCCCTCTTTAAACATAAAATATAAAAGTTCAAATTATTCGCGCACAAAATTTTAAAAAAGTAATTTTGCTTTAGGTCCTAATATGTTTTTAGTTAGTATTCCAAAAACCATCTCCTTTAACTTGTAGAACAAGCCCATAACTTTTTTTGAAGTTGTAGTAGCTCGCGTGTTCCATACCAGGAAAAAATCCAAACAACACAATCAAAGGATTAATGACGTACCTTTAAAAAAAAAATGCTGATCCTATTTGATGTTCAACACGGCTTAAAAATCTTAACTTAGCCAATATTTTTAAGAGTAATATATAAGTATCCTTTAAACTAAAATATATCTATGCGGTATTTTTGATGACATTTTTGAGGAATATGATAATATTATTTTAGAAACTCTTATGACAAATACATGCATTAATCTTTTAAATCGAAACAATACATTACAATACTACGCAAAAACACTATGATCCACGTACCCGACGTTTGACATACAGAAATTTTCCCTATTGAGTCTTCAACTTTTTCTCACCGTATTTGTAATCTACTCAATGGGTCGCACGATATATGCACCGAAACCCCATTTTTCAAGATCTTCTAGGGGGCTGTGTTGAGGGATCTTGAAACAATTTGAGAATATTTTCCTATTTTCTCAGATTTCAGATGCTAATAAAATCTGGAAATTTTTTTTGTATTTTTTTTTCAACTATAAAATGTGTTTTGAGCAGAGAATCGATATGCACATTTGTTTTGATATCGGAAAAGGTGACCCAAAAGAAGGCGCTCGGTTTGATATGGAATGAGCGATATAGGGGTTACATCTAAATCTGAATCGATTTTCTTTAAAAGCATCAGTGTGTTTAACCTCTATTAATTTTCGCAATGAATGAATTTAGAATTCAGCAGTATATATGGTGGCTTTATTTAAATCTGAACTGAGGTCTTCCTCTATACTAGAGTCGACCTCAGAGGTATTTCACTATACTAGAGTCGAGCACCGAGGTATTCCTATGTACTAAAGTCGACCACTGAGGTCTTCCTATATACTAGAGTAGAGCACTGAGGTTTTTCTCTGCTTAAGTGTATGTCCATGGACATGAGACGTTTAAACGTCTCCTCTATTCAACCTATCCTAACCTAACAGTCGATCACTGAGGTCTTCCTCTATACTAGAGTCAACTACTGAGGTCTTCCTCTATACTAGAGTCGAGCACTGAGGTTTTCCTCTATACCAGAGTCGACCACTGAGATCTTCCTCTATACTAGAGTCGACAACTGAGGTCTTCCTTTATACTAGAGTCGACCACTGATGTCTTCCTCTATATTAGATTCGACCACTGAGGTCTTTCTCTATACTAGAGTCGCCTACTGAGGTCTTCCTCTATACTAGAGTCGACCACTGAGGTCTTCCACTATACTAGAGTCGAGTACCGAGGTCTTCCTCTACACTAGAATCGACCACTGAGGTCTTCCTCTATACTAGAGTCGACCACTGGGGTTTTCGTCTATACTATAGTCGACCACTGACGTCTTCCTCTAATCTAGTTCGAACACTGAGATCTCCCTCTATACTACATACAGTCGACCACTGAAGTCTTCCTCTACACTAGAGTCGACCACTAAGGTCTTCCACTATACTAGAGTCGAGCTCAGAGTTCTTCCTCTATACTAGAGTCGACCACTGAGGTCTTCCTCTATACTGAGTCGACCACTGAGGTCTTCTTCTACAATAGAGTCGACCACTGAGGTCTTCCTCTATACTAGATTCGAACACTAAGGTCTTCGTCTACTCCAAAGTCGACAAGTGAGGTCTTCCACTATACTAAATTCGAACACTGAGGTCTTTCTCTATGCTATAGTCGACCACTGAGGTCTTCCTCTATACTAGATTAGAACACTAAGGTCTTCGTGTACTCCAAAGTCGACAAGTGAGGCCTTCCACTATACTAAATTCGAACACTGGATCTTTCTCTATACTAAAGTCGACCACTGAGATCTTCCTATCTCTTCTATACTAGAGTCGAACACTTAGGTTTTCCTCGATATAATTTTTTTCTTAAAAAAATATTTTTAAAAAATTTTATGGGCATTTTAATTTTTGAAAATATTTAAAAAATTAGTAATTGCTCTCAAAAGGCTGAACCGATTTTTGCAAAGTTTACTTTGTTTTAAAGAGGAGGACGCAAAGCGCCAATTTTTCTACAAAGGTTTTTAAAAAAAAAACTTTCGCGAAAACTTTTTTTAAAAAAACTGAAAAAAAAATCTTACGAAAATTGGCACATTGTGTCCTCTTTAAAACAAAGTAAACTTTGCAAAAATCGGTTCAGCCTTTCGAGAGCAATTACATGTTTCGTAAAACACAAAAACTAATTTATTTCATATTTTCAAAAATGAAAATACCCATAAATTTAAAAAAAAAATTGTGGAAAAAAAAGTATGGCGAGATCTTATTTTAACTATTTGTAACTACTTTAAAACATTTTAGCCAAAAATAAACTGTATACATAGGTCGATATAAAATATTCTGACCTCTATATAACAACGTATTACACATTCGAGAAGAATTTCACCAATAACATACCTGTCAAATAGGAATGGTAATATAAACCACCTCCACTTCTGTACGAATGGTTCGAAGCTCGATGATAAGGTTGACTTGGGAGTACACTAGAAATAACTTGGGCTTGATATAGTTTATAGACTACCTTATACCTGTAGTGTCTATAAAGCCGAAATATTAGCAATATGGGAAGTCGTCAAGTGGCTGAGTGGCAATATAGTGACCAACACTGGCGTTGCCATTCACTGCCATCAAATCTCTGATGGACACATCCCTAAATTCACAATCAGCCCTCGACAGCCATAGATCTATTATCGATGACCTAGTATGTGTACCTGGACATAGGTATATCCCAGGGAACTGCAAAGCTGATGACGTAGCTAGGAAAGGAGCAACATTACAAATTCCCGTAGAATTTACATATATTGGTGCGTCACTGTCCACATGCAAGCTTGGGCTTAGGCGAGAAATATCTCCTCGCACTAGAGAGGAAAAGACTGTCTACGATAGTGTCAGTTTTGTCGTGACATTGACTGATCGGCAAGCATGCCAGAAGGTTGGGTATTGACTCCAATGACTTCTGCAGGAGCTGTGGTGATGAGAGAGAATTGGAGAGCATTGACCATCTGCTTTGCTTTTAAGTAAGTAAACGAGGACGGAATATATTGGGGTCTGCCTTTCTAGGAGATCTGACAGATCTTTCAGGTACCGATATTCGTACTATCGATAACTTTGTATGTCAAACAGGTTGGTTTCTATGATTAACTTCTGAGCCCTTTGTTTCTCTAGGGACCTATATAAGCTGGCTGAAATGATGGTTTTGATACAGGTTCCCGCAAAAAGTACATTTCATTTCCTTTTTTTGTAATCCAAAAAACCTTTCTTTACTTATGTAAAAAAGTTTTCTTTTCTGTGTATTTACTTGAATAACAACAAATGCACTCCCACACTTCAGTGCCTGGGAACGCTGAAAGATGTGAAAAACAGAAAAGGAAAACATAAACAAATGGAAGTACTAAAATGTTGCTTGCAAGGAATACGAAGGAGTTCCATAAGAAGTAACAGTGTAAACAATTCTTAGAGTCGATGCAACCATCGATGCAGTAAATATAAATGTGTATAAAATTACACACATATAAAGGAAGTGTTACAGTGGCCGGTTTTGTGATTTTTTACCAATATGATACATTTCTATATAAATTTTAATTATATAGTTCTTATATTCACAATGAAAAAACCCATTTCTTTTAACAGTTGTGATTAATATTTTGACTTATTTTTTAATTTAAACTTTAACGTTCTTTCTTTTCAGGTGAGTGTAAACGAAAATCTATGTTTCATCTGAAATTGGGTAAAGTATTCAAGGTAGCAATTTTAAACTATAAGAAATTTTTGGAATTTTCATAAAATTTTCACACAAGAATGAAAAAATTGTTAAAGGATATATTTGAAAACAGTATTCCACTGTGTGCCGGTACAAATGTACATATCAACATTTGTCTAGAAGTAGTAGGAACAAGTATAAGTATGTACGTAAGTGTTGCTATATATGTACATATATTTGCGTAATATCCATAGTTGCTCTGAAGTCGTCGTCCACTAACAACGATGTTGAAGTAGTCTTGCTTTCCTTCTTTTTTTCTCACAATCACGTACACAAGAAGTCATTTTTATTAAAGTTAACTGGATCTACTCAAATAACTAGTTTGCAATTGTGCAGTGGTACAGATATTCTACTAACAATAAGTGAGAATTTTATTTGTGAATTTTTTTATTATTTGAATTGGTTAAGGGTTGCCAAGTTAGGTACAATACAAGAAAAAAGTAATTAAATCGCCAGAAATCATATCAAAACCAAAATAGAATAACTAAAAAGTGTGTCGGAAAAAATTTTTCGTACAGAAAATATTTCGGATAACAAATGATCTTATAGAAAATTTTGTCAGATTCCACATAGAACGTACATAGGATAAAACATTTTCATACAAATAGTGTGTCGGATATTACATTTTCGTATAGAAAATGTGTCGGATAACAAATTTTCGTATAGAAAATACGTCGGATAACAAATTTTCGAATAGGAAATGTGTCGGATAACAAATTTTCGAATAGAAAATGTGTCGGATAACACATTTTCGTATAGAATATGTGTCGGATAACACATTTTCGGATAGAAAAAGTGTCGGATAACACATTTTCGTATATAAATTGTGTCGCATAACACATTTTCCTACAGAAAATGTGTCATATAACAAATTTTCGTATGGAAAATGTGTCGGATAACAAATATTCGTAAAGAAAATGTGTCGGATAACACATTTCGTATAGAAAATGTGTCGGATAACACAATTTTGTATTGAAAATGTATCGGAAAACGTATCTTCATGTATAATTTATATCGAGTAATACATTTTTGCGAAAAAATTGGTCAGATAACACATTTTCGCATCGGCTTATACATTTTTGCTAGATGACGTGTCGGATAACATGGCTTCGGTTAGAAACTGAGAAACCGTTATCTAATAAAATAAATTCGTATACAAATTTTCCAGATAACAGACTTTGGAATAAAGAATAACATTTGTTATCTGACACATTTTCTATACGAAAATGTGTTATCTGACACATTTTCTGTACGAAAATGTATTATCCGATACATTTTCTGTACAAAAATATGTTATCCGACACATCTTCCATACGAAAATGTGTTATCCGACACATTTTCTATACGAAAATGTGTTATCCGACACAATTTCTATACGAAAATGAGTTATCCGACACATTTTCTACACTAAAATGTGTTATCCGACACATTTTCTATACGAAAATGTGTTATCCGACACATTTTCTATACGAAAATGTGTTATCCGACACATTTTCTATACGAAAATGTGTTATCCGACACATTTTCTATACGAAAATGTGTTATCCGACAGATTTTCTATACGAAAATGTGTTATCCGACACATTTTCTATACGAAAATGTGATATCCGACACATTTTCTATACGAAAATGTGTTATCCGTGAAATGCGTTGGATAATAAATTTTCTATACGAAAATGTGTTATCCGACACATTTTCTATTCGAAAATGTGTTATCCGACACATTTTCTATACGAAAATGTGTTATCCGACACATTTTCTATACGAAAATGTGTTATCCGACACATTTTCTATACGAAAATGTTTTATCTGACACATTTTCTATACGAAAATGTGTTATCTGACACATTTTCTGTACGAAAATGTATTATCCTATACATTTTCTATACAAAAATATGTTATCCGACACATCTTCTATACGAAAATGTGTTATCCGACACATTTTCTATACGAAAATGTGTTATCCGACACATTTTCTATACGAAAATGTGTTATCCGTGAAATGCGTTGGATAATAAATTTTCTATACGAAAATGTGTTATCCGACACATTTTCTATACGAAAATGTGTTATCCGACACATTTTCTATACGAAAATGTGTTATCCGTGAAATGCGTTGGATAATAAATTTTCTATACGAAAATGAGTTATCCGACACATTTTCTACACTAAAATGTGTTATCCATCACATTTTCTACACGAAAATGTGTTATCCGACACATTTTCTATACGAAAATGTGTTATCCGACACATTTTCTATACGAAAATGTGTTATCCGACACATTTTCTATACGAAAATGTGTTATCCGTGAAATGTGTTGGATAATAAATTTTCTATACGAAAATGTGTTATCCGACACATTTTCTATACGAAAATGAGTTATCCGACACATTTTCTATACGAAAATGTTTTATCTGACACATTTTCTATACGAAAATGTGTTATCTGACACATTTTCTGTACGAAAATGTATTATCCGATACATTTTCTATACAAAAATATGTTATCCGACACATCTTCTATACGAAAATGTGTTATCCGACACATTTTCTATACGAAAATGTGTTATCAGACACAATTTCTATACGAAAATGAGTTATCCGACACATTTTCTACACTAAAATGTGTTATCCGACACATTTTCTACACGAAAATGTGTTATCCGACACATTTTCTATACGAAAATGTGTTATCCGACACATTTTCTATACGAAAATGTGTTATCCGTGAAATGCGTTGGATAATAAATTTTCTATACGAAAATGTGTTACCCGACACATTTTCTATACGAAAATGTGTTATCCACCACATTTTCTATACGAAAATTTGTTATCCGACACATTTTCTACACTAAAATGTGTTATCCGACACATATTCTATACGAAAATTTGTTATCCGATGCATTTTCTATACGAAAATTTGTTATCCGATAAATTTTCTATACGAACATTTGTTATCCAACACATTTTCTATACGAAAATGTTTTATACGATAAAAAAAAATTCGTTTACGGTACGTGTCGGATAACACATTTTCGTGTAGAAAGTGTCAGATAACTCATTTTCGTATAGAAAATGTGTCGGATAACTCATTTTCGTATAGAAAATTTGTCGGATAACAAATTTTCGTATAGAAAAAAATATCGCTTTCGATATATTCCAATTTTCCTCTCAAAACTGCATAGTTTAATAATACTTATACTTATATAGTACAATTTCCAATACATAATTGCAGTACCTTCCGCAATCCTCTTTGCAGTACACCGAACCGAATGTGACAGTAATTTTTTGGCATTTCACTGACTGAAGAGACTGCTGATATCCATCCAAGTCTTAAGTATCACTTCAGTTTAAATTTGGCTTGTCCGCGACCTTAATGGTAGCCAAATTCCCCTGGAATTGAAATATGCTACCACAGCACAGACTGGCATTCTTCCCAGCAGACACTACAGGCAGACTGCCTCCTTGGCCTTACAAGCAAAAAAACACAGGACATACGAAAAAACTATGAGCTAAGGAAGACATAGGGCGGATAACGAAGTGGTCGCAGACAATCTTAGTGGGACATTAACCTCCTCCGCCCACTCAGTCAGTCGCGCTATTCAGCCACTCATGACAAAGAGATAAGAAATAATAAATACACAAAACAAAAAGAAACTAAATAGAAGAAAAAACTTAAAATGGAGAAAAAATTCAGAGAAAATGCTAGGAAACAACATGTTGTGAATTAGGTTGTAACGAGAGTAAGGACGACTGAAATCCTTAAAACCTGTTATGCATTTTTAACCTTATCCATTTTTTTTGGAAACAAAATTAACTTTGCTGATTATCTGACTTTCTTTAAACTAAACTCTTCAACAGGGATTTCTTGCGACCCCATCGGATGCATCGTTACATCCTATTGTATATACATTTATTCACTCAAGTAAATGCATTTGCAGCGGGAGCTGCTTCTTGATTTGTGTGTATGTGTCCTCCTTGCCTCGTTGGTCATGAAATTCTTATAAATCGAATAACATTCTTCTCGACTTCATGTGGCGAAGACGAGACGAGTTAGTGGCCAGCCAACATGTCGTGCATGCTCTATCTTGTCCATTATCTGTAGTGATAAGTTGAGAGGAAAATAATGACATTAATGGCCACTCGAGAGATTAGCAACGCTCTAACGTTACAGCTGGCGGGGGGCAACAGATTAAAGCCATTCTAGGATGAGGATAAATCGACATGACGAATGGCAAGAGCAAAACCTTACTGGGATGTCACGGTTAGGTTATAATAAAACATGATTAGACGGAGATATTACTGGGAGTAGTGAGAAGGGAATGGTCTTAAATAATTAAGGAATAAATGCAGGACTTCATCATAGGAATTTCATTAAAATTTAACCTGTCGATGGCCACACAGCTTTTAAGGGAATAACATTACTTATTTAGGAACATTTTCGAAGAATTTTAAGAGGTCAATACAAACAGAAAATACAACCTCACCGAGTGGGGAAATACATTTAACAGACATTCAGATTTGAATTCAGTTTTATACGTTTGGTCCCTTAATGTCTTCTAAGAGTCTCAAATAGGTCACCTTAGGTATTCGTTAGTATCAATGCATGTACAATTTAGATTATAATTTATAAAATATTTTTATTTAAAAATCATATCTAAATTTTAAAATTCATGTTTGCATTTTAAAATTAAAATGTTAATTCATCGTACCCTTAAGGTCCAAGTATGACACCGGAGCGTATGATGATTTCTGGTGAATTTTAAGGTGGACATCTATGCGTATGATTACTAGAAATTATTGTTTCAAAATCAAAAAATAAAATATGTTGTTATTACAATTAAAATTATAATAAACTTAATGTAAAAGACACTAGCATCTCAGGCTATCGGCCAATATGTTGTCATAATCTTGGCAATTTAGTACTAATTTTAACAAAACATCACTCACATATAATACTATGCATTGACGAACATACGCCTCTTGGTACTGGAGCGGTGAAGTCTCTAAGTAGTTAAAGTATTGAGTAAAATTTAAATGGGTATATTATATTTGGCCCTAATGTTCCTCACAGTGTCGAAGCTACGAAGGCGTTTGAAACACATGCACAAAGGCGTAACACTCCGTACCACCATCAGGAAAAAAAATTATAGATAATTGTCGAAATTATAACCGTTTTGGTAGAAGTAAGATAATTTAAAAAAAATCGTGTTTTTATACAACCACTATTGTGAACAAGGGCATACATGGAAGGAGACCTTAAGTATGTTTAGCGGAAGTCACTTTGGGCCAATGTAAGACATTATCTAGAAGGACTCTCTCCTTTTTTCGGGTAATACTCGACTCAAAACTTAACTGGGTAGAAAACATAAACGAAAGAATTATGAAGTCATTTGCTGCTTTATACGCGTGCCAGAAGCTAGTAGGTAGCAGGTAGGGATTGAAGCCGAAACTCTTTCACTGGATATATAACGCGGTCGTTCGACCAATTGCCTGTTACGGTTGTCATGTATGGTGACCGATCACAAATTTTCTGACTTACTCAAAAAGACAAAGTGGGGTAAATAGAGTATCATTGCTTAATCTCACAGGAGCAATGAGAACAACTGCCACAACAGCTTTGGAAATTATCATGAATATCCTTCCCCTAGATATCTGTACACAGGAAACCGCTGGAATGACTTTATTAAGACTAGGAGAACTAAATCAGATAGGCAAAACACCTGTCCGACATACAAAGATTAGATACTAATCCCCCACTCACGGATTACTCACTGAGTCAATTATTCATAGAAGAGGATTTCGTCATACAAGTACCCTGCATTGAAGACTGGGAAAAACGAAACATATCTTATGGAAACCTGAATATATATACCGACGGATCGAAAATGATAGCAGGTACGGGCAGTGGTATTTTCTGCGAGGAGCTAAATATTTAGGAATCCTATAAATTAATAGATGAATGCAGTATATTTCAGGCGGAAATATAGCGTGATCCTTTTCGAGGTTCCCTACTTTTTAAAAGAAAAAAAAAACAGAAAATTCAAATTGAATGGGGAATGTGTATTATCATTTGAAAGAACATTCTTTGGCATTTATTTTTTGAAGATTATGTCTATCAAATGTTGGCCGCGGCTACGTCTCAGATTTTCCATCTGTTGAGTCCAATTTTCGATGACTCTTTCGAGCATTTCGACTGTTAACTGGCGAATGACACGAGTGATGTTTTGCTCCGAGGCCTGAATCGAAGCGGGTTTGTCCGCATAAACTTTAGACTTTACATATCGCCACAGGAAAAAGTCTAACGGTCTACATATCCCCACAGGAAAAAGTCTAAGTGGCCAATCGACCGGCCCAAAGTGAAATTATCTGCTCACCGAAGTGTTCTCTCAATAAATCCATTGATTGATGCGATGTGTGGGAAGTGGCGCCGTATTGTTGAAACCAAATGTCGCAGAGATCACGAGCTTCAACGGTCGCCATTGACGGTTACGTTCTCACCGGCATCATTTTTAAGAAATTTGGACTAACGATTCCGGTACGTCGGATCGTGAATCGGTCAATGTCAAAAAGATAGCTCTTAATGAGAGCTAAAATATTGCTCATGTGTGTCAGGGTCGTGGGTAGACTGGAAAGTTTTTTTTTTTTATTTAAAAAATTTACAGCGCAATTGGCGAACGATTATTTTGATAACAAAACTGATTAATTTGTAAATGTTGTTCTGGCGTAAGTCTTTCCATGATGAAATGCCAAACAATGCTTAACAAAAATAACATGTCAGCTTGACACGACTCACACGTGATCTGTCAAAAAAAAGGTTATTGAAAAAAGTATCATTTACATCCACACATGTAACAAACTTATAGTTTATTAGATATTTTCGTCTTATTTTTTCATATCGAAATATTTCACCTTTCCCTTATGGCTATTTCGTTTCTCGAAAAAATGTTTTCTTTTTAGTCAAACTTAACTCGAATTTTCAATTTTCCAAAATGTTTTTCTAACACATGTACTTTTCGGTACAAGAGTAAGAAAAATTATGCATTTTTTCCAGAAACGAAATCGCCATTATGGTCTGAGACACCAGATTTTATACTTAATTCTAATGATAGAATGTTGATAGAAATCTGTCTTCTTTTAAAAATTTCAAAAAACTTTACACTTCTGCAGCATATGTAATGCACGTAAGTTTTCAAATTTGGTCTTAATATGCCTCTTGGTCAAGGCTCGCTGATGTGATGCCCCACCATGCGAGGTATGAAACGCAATGAAAGGCATTCACCCACACGACATCATCATTTTGGGCTGTGATGCAAACGAGAGACACGCTCTTGGAATTTGGAAAGATAGAACATACGGACATGCTCGTATCCTTAAAAACTCCCCAGAGAAACAATAACTACAGCAGATTACTGCACTCCCGCAATGACCTTCGAATAGCCATTTGAATTCAAATTCCTTAGCAGAACATAATGGGATAGCGGAATTTCGTTGACGGGACACGACATGGAGGGCTTCTCCGAGGAAGAGCACATATCAATCTCAATAAAACTTCCTGATTATTGCAGTGTTTTTCAGGCAGAGATACTGGCCATTAAGGAAGCATGTAATGTACTACAGCAGAATCATATAACATATCGCATAGGCATATTTGTCGTTAGTCAAGCGGCAGTCCTTGCTTTGAAAAACAACATCGCCACATCAAAACTTGTGACAGACTGTAAGGAAGAACTTGCTCAGCTAGGTCGTTTATCAAAAGTAGTTCTCACATGGATCCCAGGTCATTGGGGACTTGAGGGGATTGAAAAGGCAGACGAACTAGCTAGACTAGGATCCTGTTCTAACAACCACCAGATGGCATTAGTTGCAACGCCTCTGAGAGTCGCTAAACAGACTGATGCGTGTCGAATATCCAAAAGCACCTGGCCACAAGACAACATTCAACGAACAAAGTTTCTGATCAACCAAAAGAGGAAGAGGAGACAGTCGAGCACCTTCTTTGTTCCTGTCCAGCACTAATACAGCGCAGACTTAAAACATTAGGTCAACCGTTCCTTCATAACCTCGTCGAGGCATCAGATATAGGTCTGGGAGACCTTGTCAAGTACCTCAATCTATCAGGCTGGATATAAAGACACTACGCGAGTGAGGAGTTTATCAAACCGCAATTTTAATACACTAATTGAGGCTAGGGAGCGGATCTTAGCCAACATTTTAACCAACCAACCACCAACCATGCCTCTTGGTAGGATTAGTCTTAAAATTAATGAGACAATTTCATCAAATTGTTTCCCTTTATATTGTGTAAGGCACCGGAGCGTATGATTGTTTCTAATGGAGACAGGTAGGGACATTAGTGCGTATGATTATTAAAAATTATATTTTCAAGAAAATAAAGAAGTTGATAGAAATCTGTGTTTTTTTTTTGAATGTAATGCCGAACATAAGTTTTTAGATGTATGCCTCTTGGTAGCGGCGTTGTCTCCAAAAAGGCAACCTAAAGTATTAACAGATTTTAAGTGGGTGTAAAATATTTGTTTCTGAATCTTCACATATATTAAATGCGTGTAACATATTTGTTCCTGGCACAAATGTTTTTTAATGACAGAAGTATTGTCGAGCTTCAGTTAGGCATTTGTCTTCGCAATGTATATCTATCCTATTCTAAATATATTTTAAATTTTATATGTTTTTTTTGAGATATTATCCTAAAGATCTTTTCCGACACTGGAGGATAATATTGCTTTATCGACATTTATGGTGGACATAAGTGCGAATGAGAATTATAAATTTAGTTTTCAAAATAGAAAAATTACAAGAAGTTGATAGAAATCTGACACTTACTGTGCTCAGTCTACTACACTGTGCTAGACCAAAAATGTAACAGAAAGGAGAACCTATGGATGGACCATTGCCGTTTGGCATTAGCCGTTTTTAAAAGTTAGATCTTGTTTTCGCAATATTCGACCACAAAGTTTGTTGACAAATCAGAAAGGTTAGTTTTCTCGATGCTGATTTTGATGTGGAGGACTTCCTAATATAAGCTTCAGTCCAAAGAACGAAGTAAAGGGAACCCTTGGAGAATTATTTTTCTCAAAACAGTAGTCCCAGTTACTAACCCACTTAGCTAATACAAATTGCAATCAAATTTTATCATATGTCAAAAATCATTAAATTTTTTAGTAGGCGTCGGGAGAAAATGTTCCTCTGTGAGAAAAATATTCTACTATCAGTTCTTTCTCAACGTTTTTTATAAGAATTAAGCAAATTTCGATTTCTTATATAATTTATATATTTTTCTACTCATAGCAGAAAATATTTGTTGATATTAGTTTTTGACTTACATTATTTTTCGGGTAGTGTGCTAACCAACAAAACTTACTAAATTATGAAAACTGTTAATGTTTCATAAATATATTGAAAGGGGACCCATAGTAATTTTTCCCGAGGAATATCTGTCAAAGACACCAATTAAAAATTGTGAAGAATTTCATCATATTTTATATATGGTAAGATTTGATTGCAATTTTTCAGGGGTAAGAGGGTGAGCAGCGTGGACGACTGTTTTACGACAAATAATTCTCCAAAGGTACCCTTTATTTCGGTCTTTGGCCTCAAGCTTGTATTCCGAAGTCTTCAACTTCAAAATCACCACCGACATAACTAACCTCCTCGATTTCCCCAAAAACGTTGTGGTCGAATATGGCGAAAACAAGAGCTAACATAGAAAAACGGCTAATATCAGTGGATTCAGCATGGTCGGTATATCCATAAAGTCTCCTTTCTATTACATTTTCAAAGTGTCCATATAGATCCCAGTGTAATTAAACAAAAAACTCAGAAACTTATGGCAGATCGATTGCCGGTTTTAACTTTAACTCATTTTTCATAATAAGACTCAAATTATAATCCTTATACTAATTGAATGGTTGTCATGATTAAACAGGTATCATCACTGCGTATGAGGTCTATATCACCATATAGAACAAGACGACTGATTTCTAATCCCAAACGAAATAGAGCTCTATTAAAAATGTCTCCAACTTTTCTTATATTTTATGTACATCTTTTATGTAAAACCTTTGATTTATACACATATTCATCCCAAAGCATGCCTTTCTTTGTGTAGCAAGACATACAAATTTGATTAACAAATTATTTGAATTTTAAAGTATTTGAGAAGGTTTCTTTAACCTATTTTAATTTAAATCAGTTTTCCACAACTTGATCTGATACTTACTCTTAATTTCCTTTGTTAATGTTAAAGAATGAAATTCTTTCCTACACACATACATATATGTGTGTATGAAAGAATTTCTTCCTTGCAGGAGCTAGAACTAGAAGAAAGGGCGATTTCCACTACTATCTTTTTAATACACATTGGACTGTTGAATAGAAGACGCTGTTGTCATTGGAGATATTTGGGCTTTAAAATATGTTTTGTTATTTTTTGCCAATATTTGTCTAATTACTCAATCTTGAAAAATTTTGGTATATGACAAAATTCCAAAATAACATCACTTATACCGTCCATAGGTTTAATAAGCTACTAGTTCATAAAATATCTTCATTTACGTCTAAAGTCAAAGTCTGACACCGGAGCGTATGATTATTTATAATAGAATTAAAGGTGGACATATGTGCGTATGATTGCTAAAAATTAAATTTTCAAAATATAAAACTAACGAAGAGTTTTAATAATAATTTTAACAAAACATCAATCGCTTATAGCATAGCGACAGCGGGATGTTTGAATTTTAGACAATGCCACATCAACTTGGAATGTACAAGTATACGGTTCCAGTTCTTTAGCATCATGCTCAAATAATTCAATTTCACTGAATCGTATAAAGTTATTCCTAGTCCTGTAATGTATCATCCGAATCTTTATAGTAGTCTGACTATCAGAGCAAATATTGATAACAGCTTTAAACAGAACATTAATTAATAGCTAAGATGTCTGCTTTGTAAATATTTCAGTGATTTGGCACTATTTTTGCAATGGATAACCCAATTTCTTTAGAAAAGATGACAAAGACCACTCGATTGTTAAGGTTTGAATCTACGTATACTGAAAATTCACGAATCACCTATGTCGAGAGATCCATTAGAAATAAGAGCGATATACTTCTTGTCATAAAGTGGTTTGGCCACAGTGTAATCCACATAAAGTGGTTTGACCACAGTGTAATCCACAGTGGGGCAATTCTAATCCATTAGAAATAAGAGCGAGTTACTTCTTGTCCAAAAATGGTTTAGTCACAATGTCTGAAAGTTCCGGCATGGTGTCTGAAATAGCACTATGTCCGTTAACATTTCCAGAGAGGCAGCTCCATGAGTCTAATAGAATTAGCTGCGACATATTGACTAGCAGAAGTGTCTAGACACCGGCGCGTATGATTATTTCCAATAGAATGGTGGTCATCTGTGTGTATGATTACTAAAAATCAAATTCTCAAAATTGTAACATACCCTTTGATAAGAAAAAAACATTTCTTATTTAATATGTTTAAATGTAACGAAAATTGATAAATCGAACAACTTAAGTGAATTCTAGTAGTGGCAACGTCATAATCATCTGCTAACTCAATCGGTAATTGGTACTTGATTAAACCAAGTTTGCACTCAAGCATAGCCTTCGATTGATGGTACTGAATGATGATACTTCCTTTCCTATCGAACATTCGACCTGATAAGACCTCATTAATTGTGAAAATTATCAATTAAAAATTTGTGTGTCTAAGTACAGTTTCCGATTAATATTTATGTTGATTAAAGTAAAGACTGAGGTAAAAAGAGGAATCCTTTTAATACTCTAAATCTGAAGGAGAAAATCATTTAAATATAGAAATTCGGATATAAAAAACCTAAACGCTGGTATCAAAATCCTCTTAAATTTCCTTTATGGAATTAAATTAATTACCCACATATTACTAATTATTGTGAAAATTTGCGTGAAAATTAACATACATAAGGTAATTGTGTGCAATAAAATGTTAAAATGTGAGCAAAGTGACAGACAAATTTCCTTATTCTGATAGAATTCTGCGATTGACTTCAACTTGGTACACGAGGCAGCAGGCATCGGCTGTACTTGCCCTGCTTGGCGTATATGTTCTGCTTACATAAAAAAAAAACCAGTCATCTATGCTGAAGGGAAGAACGAATCACGTGGATATATTCCAAAGCCGCGTGTTGTTACCATCAACTACTTTATTAGAACACAAAATAAGTCATATCAAGCACCAAAGTCTTGAAACTCCACAATCAACGCAATCTATTCCTCCCAAACCTTTTTGAATTGGATCGATACTTATATGCAAATCGGGGTGAAACTCATGGAAGAAACATCTATACATCTAGATCATCATATCTGGAATTAAAATAGTCATTGTACTAAATTCGATAACTACTCAAGTCCTATCCATAAGTTTGAAGAGTAATTTAATTCAAATACGTATAAAACATCCCATGCGTGCGAGTTAACTAAATCACAGTAAGTTCCAATGATCATTAACCCCATCCTAAGGTACAACAGTGTACACATTAATGATCGTTGTGTATGGTTGGATAATGATCATTGGATTTCTTTTAATAAGTAATTTTTTTTAATAAGTAATTTTGTTAATAAGTCATAAAACATTAGGTCGAACTTCAAACATCATCGACAGCGCTAGCAGCAACGTCAACGTCATCACACCACCTGTTTCGAGATGCTGAAGGCCTTCAATGATCATCGACTGCGAGGGTGAGTAAATGATGTAATGAATGAAATCGATAGAGTAAAGTAAAACAAAAAAACTACATAGAGTAAAGTAAAACAAAAAACTACATAGAGTAAAGTAAAACAACAAAACTAAATAGAGTATAGTAAAACAAAAGTAACAAGAAGATGTGAAACAAGTTTTATGAATGGTTTTTTACTTTTTTTGGCGTTATCACCATTCAGAAATAGAAATTGCAACAAAATTGAAACATCCATTCATAATAAGGGAAGGAATCCCATTTAATATAACTCATAGGCATGGAAATAGTTTTAAACGTCATTATAAAAATTTATTATTATAATGTAAACTTCTTCAAAATTCTTTATGAAATCTAATATATACAAAATTTACTTTAAATTTCAATATAAGCCAAACAATATAAGCTCCAAACAACAAAAGTAAAGTTGTTATACCATAAAATATTTTGAAATTCAAAGTCTAGAATATGACTTTATAAAATTTTAGTTAATAGTACTATATTTTTCTCTTCCTAAATTCAAATGTCCTGAATAAATTGAATTATTCTAAAAATGAGTTTCTAAAGTAAAATTAAAGTGTTTTCCTACAATCATGTGGTAGTGATCGTTTAGAAAAATTATGATAGGGGTCCTGTAACTAATGC
Source organism: Eudasyphora cyanicolor (assembly GCA_963930755.1). Classification (NCBI taxonomy): domain Eukaryota; kingdom Metazoa; phylum Arthropoda; class Insecta; order Diptera; family Muscidae; genus Eudasyphora; species Eudasyphora cyanicolor. The sequence goes on along the minus strand of OZ005737.1, from coordinate 52,440,852 downwards.
GCTCTCAGGACATAGGTAGGGTAATAGGGTATGAAATGCGCCAATATCTCATAACATCCGAGATTAATAAATTGAATGTTGCTCCGTATTCATTGAGACTATGAAGGGGGTTAGTTGTTTTTGTAGTCTTTTTTTTCACTAGAGTTCGGTAGTAATTACAAAATAGGGAGTCTAGAATATTTTTTTTCGTAATAAAACCATTTGGGGGAAGAGGACGAGAACCCCCCGCCCGACTGAAGCTAGTGCTAAATGGCTCCCGCAGTCCTTCTTTCCATCAAATGTCTTTGGATAGCTCGTCTTAACATCGGTGAAACTACTTGAGTTCCAAGAAAAAAAAAAATATAAAATTAAATATGGCATCCAAGGTAACACCTGATAGCAAAATGCTACAAGTACATTACAGAAAATGGCGCCCAACGTGGGGCCAAACGGCTCCAAAAATTTAATCCATTTATACATTTAATTTCAAAATTCCATAAGCTAAATAAGTCCATTCGATTTTGCGATTCTTTTACTGAATACATTTACATCCTTTTCTGGACTTTTCAATCATCTGATAAATTAGGTTCGGATAATTGACCGATAAGTTTGGTAAGTGATTTTCATTAAATTATGCCCAAATTTGATTTTTCTTATACTTCTGTTTGACGGTTTCTGGATCATGGACTTAGGTATTGGGAGTAGAATTTTACTCGGATTTCTTTTGAGCAGCTGAATGCGCTCTTAAGACCGGTAAATTTCAACAAAGTAGTTAACAGTTTTAACTTCCCGGTTTGTCTATATTCCGATAATCTTCAGATTTGTGCAAAATAGCAATAGATCGAATTTTTTGCAACATTCAATTTTTCTGAACTAAACGACACATTTATTACCACAATGATATAAGGAAACACTAGACATTTCGATTATTCAAATACAAAAAAAAACTTAAATTAGAAATATTATTATTTTCAAAATGTCTGTCATCAGATCGCCAGTTCCTCAAGGCTCAGAAATGAACGAAGAACCGAACTCAAATTGTACTTTATGTAACTTGGCAATGAATGAAACAGAAAACTGTCTCATCATATCGCAATGCAGTCACAGCTTCCACCGCAGGTGTATAGAAAGTTGTCTCTCACAATCATCGGAATGTCCGACATGTAAGCGACCATGTCAATTATCCGAATTGCGGGTAATAAATTTGCATGAGGCTAATGCCGCAGAGGCTACAAATCAAAATTCTGAAAGTACCCAACAACAATTAGGACAAATGTCCTCCTTTGATAATCAAAATACACCCTCAGGATCAAATAAACCAAAACGAGGAGGATATAGAGGAGCTAAAGCCAGACAATATAATACTAGGAGCTCTGTTAAAAACATAATGCAAGATCCTAATGATTCGCATATGAGTAACTTTAACTTGCCTGGTGCTGCTAATACAGAACAGAGAGTTGAGGACCGACCTCAATTACCTCCACCAGCTATTGATACTTTACGTAACCACAATGATATTTATAATTCCCCAAGGATAAGTGGTAGAGGGCAACCTACCCAAACCTCTAACCATTTTGATTTTGCTCAAATTACTCAAATAGTAGAAGCAACCGTTACAAGGATATTGGGAAATCTTAATATTAATACAAATGCGGTTCCAAATCCACCTCATAACAATGTTTATCCAAGAATGAATCAGCCCAGTTTAATGAATTCCAATATTATTCCTAACAATACTGGCAATCGCACTCCCTCTAGCCAAGATAGCAATTTTGCTCTAAGAGCGGATAAAATAACATCCATAATAAAGAATTGGAATCTACATTTCGATGGCTCTGCCAGTGGTTTAAGTGTGGAAGAATTTCTGTATAGAATAAGGATTCTTACCGCAGACCATTTTGATAACGATTTTTCTGTCATATGCAAGAACTTACAAATTCTTCTCACAGGAAAAGCACAATCGTGGTTTTGGCGATATCACAAAAGAGTGCAAACCATCGAATGGGAGCATTTCTGCGCAGAAATTCGTTATCAATACAAGGATTTCAAAACAGATTCTGATATCTTAGATGAGCTTAGAAACCGCAAGCAAAAAATGGGTGAGACTTTTGAATCGTTTTTTGAATCTGTTTCTGCAATTATGGACAGACTTAACAGACAAATTGAAGAAATAGAGTTAATAGAAATCTTGAAAAAGAATTTGCGACCCGACATTAGACATGAGCTTCTCTATGTTCCGATTTGTTCACTAGCTCATCTCAGAAAACTGGTACAGATGAGAGAAGATTTGATAGGCGAAGCTCATTTTGGAAGACACAATCAAAATAAACTGTCAAATTACCCTGTGCCCCGTAAAAATCTTGCAGCACTAGAGGGGTGTGATGACTTTTCTACAGAGGCAAGGGAACAAAGTGAAGCAAGCGTCGATGCATTAAACCAGATAGTAACGTCAACGAAATGTTGGAACTGTAGCGAATCCGGTCATCTCTGGGAAGACTGCCTACAGGAACGAGTGGTTTTTTGTTACGGATGCGGGGCGCGGAATGTGTACAAACCCCAATGCCCGAATTGTGCATCCAAGAGATTAGGAACGGGAAAACCCTTTAAACCCGCAACCCAGTCAAAAAACTAAATTGTGTGAAGGATTTGAGGATAGATATGGAAGATGCAAATGTGATTAAAATAATTACAAACCAAAATAGAAATTCTATAAAAACCATACCCAACAATAAATTAGAAATATTAGAACGTGAAGCTGCTTGTGAATCTTCACAGATTCTCTTTCCAATCCGACCTTACCATATACGATGGGCAGAGTATGTTTCGAAGAGAAACGAAATATTTGACGTTTCATCTCTTTCTATAAAATGCTCAAAACCGAAACGGTCAACAATGCGTATGCGAAAATTTTTCAAACATAAAAAATTGCTTTCTAAATATACAATATCTAGCATTATTAATGATCCACAGGATCAAAGATATTATGCGCAGGTATCATTCTTAAACTTAACGGAGCATGGACTTCTGGATACAGGAGCCAATGTAAGCTGTATAGGTGGTAAATTGGCGTTATCAGATTTTTCAATATTTAATGAATTTTGCGAATTTAAGGGTACAATTAAAACCGCAGATGGAAATAAAGGTCCAAAATTTAAGATTATTAATCGTCCCGTCTTTAAGTCAGAGTTTGATATTAGGTCTTGATTTTTGGAAAACATTTAATTTAGCGCCTGATATATTTCAGTCAGTTGTCGTTTATAGTCCGTCCGAGAATAAAGAAACGCTAAACGTCCTGTCAGAATTGTCCGTAGTTAAAAAGTCCGATATAGCAAATAAACTCAGATCCGGAGATTCCATCTCCAACAATTTTCCCTTAACTCCTTTCCAACTTCAACAATTAGAAGCGGTCAAAAGCTTATTCCCAAACTTCGAAACACAAGGGTTAGGAAGAACCTTGTTAATCAAACATGAAATAGACATTGGCGACGCCAAGCCTGTAAAACAAAGGTTCTATCCAGTTTCTCCAGCAGTGGAGAAACTGATGTACAAAGAGATCGATCGAATGTTGGATCTTGGAGTGATAGAACCCTCATCCTCTTCATGGAGTTCTCCCATGAGATTGATTATCAAGCCGAATAAGGTCCGTCTGTGCTTAGATGCCAGAAAACTAAACTCCGTCACAAAAAAGGACGCCTATCCGTTGCCAAGTATTGAGGGAATATTTTCACGCCTGCCAAAGGCAAATATAATATCAAAACTTGACTTAAAAGATGCGTTTTGGCAAATCGGCTTAGCCGATGAATCTAAACATCTTACGGCGTTCACAGTCGCTGGCAGACCACTATACCACTTCGTGGTTATGCCATTTGGGCTGTGCAACGCCCCCCAAACGATGTGTAGGCTCATGGACGAACTGATACCGGCTGACCTAAAACACTGTGTTTTCGGGTACCTAGACGACCTTTTAGTAGTGTCTGAAAGTTTTCCCGCTCATCTGTCAGTTTTAGTGAGGATCGCCGAGGAATTTCGTAGGGCAAATTTAACACTGAATATAGCTAAAAGTCAGTTTTGTGTCACTGAAACTAAGTATTTAGGGTATGTAATTGGATATGGAGGCTTAAAGACAGATCCGGACAAAATTTTGTCGATTCTTTCGTGGCCAATTCCAAAAAACCTAAAGCAGGTTCGAGGGTTTTTGGATCTATGTGGATGGTACAGACGATTTATAGAGAATTTTTCGTCAATAGTGTTCCCTATAACAGAGGTATTATCCACAAAAAAGAAATTTGCTTGGACCCCTGAGGCAGATGAAGCCTTCAGAAAAATTCAACACCATCTCACCTCCGCCCCTGTCTTAATGAACCCGGATTTTACTAAAAAATTTTTTGTGCACTGCGATGCCAGCGATTTTGGCATCGGAGCTGTACTGGTGCAATTGGATGAGGATGGCAACGAAAGACCGATTGCGTTTATGTCCAAAAAACTTAATTCTTCACAAAGAAACTACAGTGTAACAGAACGAGAATGTTTAGCTGCCATAGAGGCAATAAAACGTTTTCGCTGTTACATTGAGCTTCATGAATTCGAGGTTGTTACGGACCATTCGAGTCTGGTCTGGCTGATGAAGCAACCTGACTTATCAGGCAGACTAGCTCGATGGGCCTTTAAATTGCAAGGTTATAAATTCACCGTAAGTCACCGAAAGGGAAAGGACAATGTAGTGCCCGACGCTCTTTCGAGGATGTATTGTGATGCGGTAGACTTCTCGGAGGGTCCCGAACCAGAAATTGATCTCAATTCCAAGCATTTTTTCGATCCGGACTACAAAGAACTTAGAGATAAAATCTTATCTGAACCCTCAAAATACCCGGATATAAAATCCGTGGATAAATACGTTTATATAAGAACCGATCATTATAGTGGAAATTCTCACAAGGACGAAATGTCATGGAAGCTCTGGACTCCCAGGAATTACGTAAGGACGTCATTTCCAGATTCCATGACTCAGAAATAGCATGTCACGGCGGTATGGCTAAAACCCTTAACCTAATAAGGCGAAATTTCTTTTGGCCAGGGTTGACGAAGAATGTAAGGGACTATGTAAGATTGTGTGAGATATGCAAAATGACTAAGGCCCCAAACCAAGTTTTAAAACCCGATATGGGGAGACAGATTATTTCAATTCGACCCTTTCAGAGGTTGTTTGTAGATATACTCGGCCCTTATCCAAGAAGCAAAAAAGGAAACATTGGCATCCTCATTGTACTAGACCACCTTTCTAAGTTTCCTTGGCTATGTCCGTTGAGAAAGTTCACGTCCTCTGTTATTCAAGATTACTTGCTTAAAAATATTTTCCATGTGTACGGAGTTCCCGAATCGCTAGTAAGCGATAACGGATCTCAGTTCAAGGCGAACGAATTCAATGCCTTTTTAACTTCATTTGGTATTAATCACATATACACCGCTTTATATTCCCCTCAGGCTAACGCTTCCGAGCGAGTCAATCGCTCAATAATAGCCGGAATTCGTAGTTTTCTAAAAGGCGATCAAAGCCTGTGGGATGAAAAATTAAGCCATATATGTTGTGCACTCAGGAACTCGGTTCACCAATCAACCCAATTTACCCCTTACCACGCCCTATATGGGTTCGACATGATAACGCATGCCAGTACCTATGGACTTTTGCAAAATATAAAACTTCTTGATGAGCCTGCATACACAATTTCAAGAGACGATCAGCTTATGCTGCTTCGAAATGATATTAAAAATCACATCAGTAAGGCTTATGATCGCAATCAATATCAGTACAATCTCAGAGCTCGTCCAGTTTCGTTCCAAGTTGGTCAAAATGTTTTTAGGAGAAATTTTGCACAAAGTAATGCAGAGAAGAAATTCAATGCAAAATTGTCCCCTCTATTCCTAAAGGCTAAAATTAAGGAAAAGGTAGGAAATAATTATTATATCCTAGAGGATGCAGATGGCAAAATCATAGGCACATTTCACGCCAAAGATATTCGACTTTAATCTTTAAATTTCCAATTAATATTGTCGTAAAATTACCAATATTACTTGGTTTTGTAACATACCCTTTGATAAGAAAAAAACATTTCTTATTTAATATGTTTAAATGTAACGAAAATTGATAAATCGAACAACTTAAGTGAATTCTAGTAGTGGCAACGTCATAATCATCTGCTAACTCAATCGGTAATTGGTACTTGATTAAACCAAGTTTGCACTCAAGCATAGCCTTCGATTGATGGTACTGAATGATGATACTTCCTTTCCTATCGAACATTCGACCTGATAAGACCTCATTAATTGTGAAAATTATCAATTAAAAATTTGTGTGTCTAAGTACAGTTTCCGATTAATATTTATGTTGATTAAAGTAAAGACTGAGGTAAAAAGAGGAATCCTTTTAATACTCTAAATCTGAAGGAGAAAATCATTTAAATATAGAAATTCGGATATAAAAAACCTAAACGCTGGTATCAAAATCCTCTTAAATTTCCTTTATGGAATTAAATTAATTACCCACATATTACTAATTATTGTGAAAATTTGCGTGAAAATTAACATACATAAGGTAATTGTGTGCAATAAAATGTTAAAATGTGAGCAAAGTGACAGACAAATTTCCTTATTCTGATAGAATTCTGCGATTGACTTCAACTTGGTACACGAGGCAGCAGGCATCGGCTGTACTTGCCCTGCTTGGCGTATATGTTCTGCTTACATAAAAAAAAAAACCAGTCATCTATGCTGAAGGGAAGAACGAATCACGTGGATATATTCCAAAGCCGCGTGTTGTTACCATCAACTACTTTATTAGAACACAAAATAAGTCATATCAAGCACCAAAGTCTTGAAACTCCACAATCAACGCAATCTATTCCTCCCAAACCTTTTTGAATTGGATCGATACTTATATGCAAATCGGGGTGAAACTCATGGAAGAAACATCTATACATCTAGATCATCATATCTGGAATTAAAATAGTCATTGTACTAAATTCGATAACTACTCAAGTCCTATCCATAAGTTTGAAGAGTAATTTAATTCAAATACGTATAAAACATCCCATGCGTGCGAGTTAACTAAATCACAGTAAGTTCCAATGATCATTAACCCCATCCTAAGGTACAACAGTGTACACATTAATGATCGTTGTGTATGGTTGGATAATGATCATTGGATTTCTTTTAATAAGTAATTTTTTTTAATAAGTAATTTTGTTAATAAGTCATAAAACATTAGGTCGAACTTCAAACATCATCGACAGCGCTAGCAGCAACGTCAACGTCATCACACCACCTGTTTCGAGATGCTGAAGGCCTTCAATGATCATCGACTGCGAGGGTGAGTAAATGATGTAATGAATGAAATCGATAGAGTAAAGTAAAACAAAAAAACTACATAGAGTAAAGTAAAACAAAAAACTACATAGAGTAAAGTAAAACAACAAAACTAAATAGAGTATAGTAAAACAAAAGTAACAAGAAGATGTGAAACAAGTTTTATGAATGGTTTTTTACTTTTTTTGGCGTTATCACCATTCAGAAATAGAAATTGCAACAAAATTGAAACATCCATTCATAATAAGGGAAGGAATCCCATTTAATATAACTCATAGGCATGGAAATAGTTTTAAACGTCATTATAAAAATTTATTATTATAATGTAAACTTCTTCAAAATTCTTTATGAAATCTAATATATACAAAATTTACTTTAAATTTCAATATAAGCCAAACAATATAAGCTCCAAACAACAAAAGTAAAGTTGTTATACCATAAAATATTTTGAAATTCAAAGTCTAGAATATGACTTTATAAAATTTTAGTTAATAGTACTATATTTTTCTCTTCCTAAATTCAAATGTCCTGAATAAATTGAATTATTCTAAAAATGAGTTTCTAAAGTAAAATTAAAGTGTTTTCCTACAATCATGTGGTAGTGATCGTTTAGAAAAATTATGATAGGGGTCCTGTAACTAATGCGCTCTCAGGACATAGGTAGGGTAATAGGGTATGAAATGCGCCAATATCTCATAACATCCGAGATTAATAAATTGAATGTTGCTCCGTATTCATTGAGACTATGAAGGGGGTTAGTTGTTTTTGTAGTCTTTTTTTTCACTAGAGTTCGGTAGTAATTACAAAATAGGGAGTCTAGAATATTTTTTTTCGTAATAAAACCATTTGAGGGAAGAGGACGAGAACCCCCCGCCCGACTGAAGCTAGTGCTAAATGGCTCCCGCAGTCCTCCTTTCCATCAAATGTCTTTGGATAGCTCGTCTTAACATCGGTGAAACTACTTGAGTTCCAAGAAAAAAAAAATATAAAATTAAATATGGCATCCAAGGTAACACCTGATAGCAAAATGCTACAAGTACATTACAAAATGAAAAACTAATTTAAGTGAGAAAATATTTGAGTTTTAATTATATTTTTAACAAAACATCAATCACTTATAGCAGATGCATTGCCGACTATAAGTAGCTAGGCATAAAATTTTAACAAACTTTGTCCAGCATTATTGCCAAATATAGTTTAGCGGTATCACCAAGACTAAATTAGATGTTGGACAAAAACTGATGATACCTTTTTCGAGAGCCCCACTGATTTTCAAAATCTTTTGAGGCCCATAAAAAAAAGTATCACCAATTTCGCCAAACCGACTATAGGGTTATACCACGCTTTTGTAGTAAAATCAAACCTATAATATCAAGTCCGTGTATTTTTTCACTGTTGCAACGGTGTAATTATTTCTTAAGTATGTAATTTAAAAAGATTTCTTTAATCAATTTTAATTGAAATCATTTTTTCACAACTTGACCTGATACTTACTCTTAATTTCCTTTGTTAATGTTGAAGTATGCTGATGTGTGTGTATGAAAAAATTTATATTTATAGTACCTAAAGAACTAGGATTATTTCCGCTCCGATCTCTTTTAACACACATCGGACTGGTGAATAGAAGATGCGGATGTCATTGCGGTTGTTTGGATATTTTTATTATTATTGGCCAAGTTTCAACGTTATAAACGTCACTCACAGGACGGCCAATTTTGAACAAATTTTGGAATAGCGATAGTCGATATCATATCTTGAATTCAGGAAGACAGTTTTTATGGAATTTATATCAGTCTGACTATCAGAGAAATATTGATACCAACTTTAAGCAAAAAATTAATTATCAAAAATTGTTTTACCTCACCAAGAGCTAATATGTCTGCCTTGTAAATACTACAGTGATCTGGCATTTTTTTTGGAATGGATAGCCTTACTTCTTTAGACAAGATAACATAGAATCTAAGGTTTAAATCTATACTGAAGTTCACGAATCACCTATTTCGAGGCATCCATTAGAAATAAGAGCGAGATACTTCTTGCCAAAAAGTGGTGTAGTCAAAGTGTTGTTGAAGTTCAGGCATGGTGCCTGAAATAACACTTGGTCCGTTAACATTTCCTGACCAGAGTGGCAGTTTCCTAATAGAATAGCTGCGACATATTGACTAGCAGAAATGCCTAACATCGGTGCGTATGATTATTTCTAATAGAATTAAAGGTCATCTGTGCGTATGATTACTACAAATTAAATTCTAAAAGTGATATAATACGAGTATTGAACTTTTAATATTAATTTAAAAAAAAACATCAATCACTTATAGCAGATGTATTGCCGAATATAAGTTTTGTTGTTTTAAGATGCACTAAGTCTGCAAAATTCCAAAATATTGTATGCACATCTGAGTAGATTTCAAATTAACGCTAATTGCGAAATAGTTGTTCAGGCTCACTGAATTACTTTGGGTCAGTGAAGTAGGTGGTACATATGAACCAACCACATAAATAGTAATCTCAGTTGAACTGCTACTATGAAGCTAAAATTTCCTCTGAGTATTGAAGTGGGTATTTAAAGAGTAACCACTTACCTCACTATTGACACGGGGACAATTGCCATCCCGAAAAAACTGCTGTGTTATTAAATGAACTGTTTTATTATTCATACGCATCCTTTAATTATTTTTCAATGTTAAACAATATTCCACAAGATCGTCCTTTAAATACTTGGCTGTCTTGTCGTGACGTGAATATGGTTGCTTTAAAAACCTTGTGTATTCTTTTCTTTGCTATTTTTTTCTTTGCTGGTGTAATTAATTTTCCATTTGCCATATTTTCCCGCCATTTTCTTTTTCGGTTGTTCACTGGCTTTGCCTCTTGACTGTTTAAATATGTTATCTTTTCAGATGTACAAACATGTGCATGTGTAACATTATCAGAGAGTGTGAATGCGTATGTTTGCCGTTGCACAGTGGGGAAATTAAAAATGAAGTTTCTTGAACAACAATGAGATTTCAATGAAACTTCTTGTATAGGTAATATGTAGGTAGGTAGGATAGAGTTACAGCCAGGAAACTCCCGCTAACTGAAAGTAAACTGCCGAAATGGGCCTAGAGCATAATCCTTGGAACCAACCGGTCGCTACTCACTAACTCTATTAATCTTTTCTTAAAACCTGACACAAGAACATCCACAATCGTTTTCTCAGTGCTGGACAGAATCAATACAGATGTTCTACACTTTCTATTTCCTCCACATCTTCATTAACTTTTACAGAATCAATTATACTTAATGACCAGCCTTTTGTCAGGGTCAGCGATTAGACAGTGTCCCGTCAGGACATATTGTTCCTATTAATTACTAGTAGTAATCATTACTTTCTTAAGCAATATTTTGTACAAGACAGTCTAGCTGTATGTATATTTACATAGTTCTGTACATCGGTTGTGGGACTTCCTCATAACTGAGCCACAACTTTCACGTGGTTAGGGTCTCAAATTCATGAAGAATTTGTAGTGACGTCCCCATCCTAGCAAGCTCATCATCTTTTTAGTGTTTTTAGAATGTCCCAATACAGCTTCTACAAAAGTCATTAGTCTCAATGCCCAAAATTGTGGCATCGTCGCCAATTATACAGTGCCCGTCATATTTGATATTTATGCGGACAGATGCTTCCTACCCAGTTATGGGAGATATAATCACCTTTCCAGATTACATTCAGTTCATGTCGGTATACCTACCCTACAGGTAACCAGTTCTGTTCATCTGTGGTTGTACTTTCTCTGTACATAATGACTGATCCAAAGGTTTCATATGGATGGTGACACATCTCTATGTGCGATTTCTTGGTATCTCACTAAAATATTTGCGGCATTGAAGAGCAGTTTGTGAATTTAGGAAGTAGACGAGATTTAACTGGCTGTCCGCATAAATATCACTGCGGTAGTCTCCATCCTGGTTCATTCTTCAGTTCTGCAGTTACCCAGAATGTCCCTTTGTCCACGTTGCCAAATCGGATAAATGTAGAACTGGCCCAACATTCTGTAAAGATTAACCATAACGCAAGTACCTATTTCTGCCCGTCTGTGGTTGGACAGCCTCAGAGCATAATGCCTGAGCCAAATCTTAAAAGTGAAAAAGTGTAGTCTACATTTACCATGCTCGGTTCTGCTCTGGAAATATAGTGAATTTCAATGAAACTTGTTTTCTTAGTAATTAGGTAGGTAGATTAGAGCGATTAGATGGAAATGCCAGATCACTTTGACCAATGTGATTATTTATCTTGTCACGGGCTTAGATGCCGCTCATCAGATCCTACCAGCGTCACGCAAGGACGGTCAACGGTACGGGTGTAGGAAATGGCTAATTCTGTTTCGGGTTTCTTAAAACCTGTCTCAAATATGCCTTGACATCATTTGCTCTGTGCTGGGCAAAAACAAAATTTATGTTCTGCAATCTATTTCCTCAACATAAATTTGTCATGCTCACGATTTGACAGCATTGCGTTAGTGCAAATTGTTCCTGTTCGATAGGAGGAAATATCTTAACCTTCTCATGTCGTATTTCGACAGTTCTGCCTAGCTATAATCAATTGATTCAACGCCCAGGCTTTTGGCGTGGTCACCGATTATAATGTATCACGTTTTGATTAATACTAACGTAGACAGATTTTCCCTGACCAGTGGTACGAGGTAGCTTGACCTTTCCATGTTGTATTGAGCTCAAGTCTATATACCTACCCTACAGCTACGTAGTTCTGCGGTTGGACATCCTCAGCACTTCATATCTTAGCCAAAGCTTTCACTATAAGTGTTGGAAAAATCACGTTTCCATTGTCGTTCCGAGGTTTGCAGATACTTCGTTTACCTGCGAGTAGACTTTTATTATTCACTTTGAGATATCTGATATAAGTAATTATGTAAATATACATCGGTTGTCAAAATAGGCCATCTCTGGCATAAAAACAATGGGCAGACGCAGTCTTCCAGTTCCTGCAGACTTTCATTAAACGCTAGTTTCCACATCAATGGAGATATAACTCCAACTTGTGGAGCAAAAAATAGGCCAAATGTGATAAATTTTTATTCCAATATATATATATATATTCCAAAATGTCCCTAGGTGTACTCGTATGTTCAGTTTAAGTTAAACGTAAATTTTCGTTCAGAAATATTTTAAGCTTTATTTCCACTTTTCCCCTTAGTTCTCCCCACTGTACCCTGTGTGAAGCTGCCAATACAAGAGTATAAATCTTTTCAGAGCCATTTATAAAAATTAAGTTGTATGACCGTCAGTGTATGTGAGTCTTAGCCTCAGTGTTTCTGTGAGTGAGTTAAAGTCCTGTAGACAGAAGGGCAGAGAGAGAGCGAGAGTTTAAATTTCATTCCATTTCCCCAAACATATTTATTGCCAGACCTGTCCATACACAAACCAGCCAGGCGAGCTACCCACATTCCTCTACAAACATACATCAGTCCACCCAGAGTGTAAAGCTTGTTTTAATATGTTTTTAATTATTTTTATGATAAATTTGTTAAAAGCTTTATGGTAAGGCATACACTACAATTTATAGGCTGACAGAAGTCAGGTTATCGCTGAGGAAAACTTCGACAGTCGTAAATGTAAAGAATATAAATTATAATGAAAAAGGACCCTAAGGGGCGGGGGTGGCAAAGTAGACAAGCATGACCTGGCATGTTATAGCAACAGAGCAAGTATTTTCAATAAAAGCAAAAGTGCACGCACTCACGAATTTTCCATTATTGTTGGGATTTAGGAAAATTAACAAAACTTTATCAGAATATTTTATTTGGTAAAAAGCAAATCATTGTAAACGCTACGATTTTATTGTTTAAGGATATCAAAATATTTTATTTGGTAAAAAGCAAAGCATTGCAATGGCTACGGTTTTACTGTTGAATTAGTAGAAGTTGTCTAGAGGAAAGAGTTACTTAAGGTTTGTAGGTTGGTTGCTTTCCGTACACCCAAAGAAACAATTCGTTTCCGCTAAACGAAATATTAGACTACATACTACAATTTTCGTTTACGACGACCGAAATTTCTTTTGGTCAATATGTTTCTGTCACAACAAACGAAATTTCAGTTCCGGCAAACGAGAATTGAGGTTGCCTAATATTTCGTTTCGCAGAAACGTTTTTTTCTTTGCGTGTAGCCGCTCTTAGCCGCAGAGCTTCAAGTAGTATTCTATAAGTCCGTTATGAAAATACACTATATTTCACCGATAAGTTTTAATGATATCCGTATAGTTAGTGAATATTTCGGAGAAGTCCTAAGTAGCCGGTAACAGGATCATTACGATCCCACCCCACTGTCAGTGGAAATTTAACCTTGTATGATAGATCAAAGAATAATATGTCAGTGCAACCTACTCTAAGATTACAGTAGTACCCTGTATGTCAGGTTGACTTAGCTTATATCGCGACCTAAGAGTGTAAAGGCGCTAAGTCCAATATTTATAATTTTACAGGAGAGCCAAAATACTTACAGTAAATTTATGTTTTTACAACTGGTATATGAACTTAACGATTCAGCCATTAAAGATAACAAAGCATGATTTTTAGAATTTTTGTTTCCAAATCCATTTATATTCAATTCATCTTGCGTTTCGCTTCAAAAAATACATTTAGGCAAATAGTGGACTTAGCGCCTTTTCTCCCTTAGGTCGCGATATATTACATTGTGATTCCAAAAGGGCGGAAGAAAAAACACTAGATTTCACTGAAGAGACTGTAGCGGTTTGGGACTAAATGCAACAACACAGGACTGGTTATATTTACTAGGAAGTATAAGCTGACACATGTACTACCTACTTCCGATATGATCTTTTCTGAACCTGCAAACTATCTAGGTGTTATTTTGGATAGAAAACTGTCTTTTAAACGTGTAAGAAGAGCAAACATCTAGTTTTTCTCTTGCAGGAATGCTGTGGAAATGTGATGGGTTCTCGCTCCAAAAATCTTCCAGCAACACAACACAACAGGTTACGTACGCTTGAGCGACTCATTAACGGCGAAACTTCACACGGCAGTGTTATACTCGTGGCTCCACTTATTTGGAATCTAGCTATTACTGAAATTCTGTAGGACCTGATCTCTGGTATATCCCTATGCCCAGGCACCCATGTGAGGTGTTTATTAAACTGCTAAGCCATCTCGTTAAGAGTTCTCCGGCATTCGAGGGCTGTTTGTAAATTTAGGGTTGTGGCCTCCAGAGAATTGAGTGTTGATTACTACAGGGTGGCTGATATGTAATGCAACAAAGTAAAGCGCTATATTTTTTTTAATTTGTTTTTTAAATTGTATTGTTCAAAAGCAAAAAATGTCGGAAATAACATAAAATTTTAGAAACAGTTTAGATTTGTTCGAATTGGCCACCTTTGGCACGAATTATGGCCTTCAATTTCATTTTACGGCCGACAAAGCCATCACACGCTGCACGAAAGTGGCTCTGCGGTATTTTGGCCCATTCCCGGCGAAGCGACGTCTTGAGATGATCGATACTTTGGTATTTTTTAGTGCGAACCTTTCTCTCTAAAATGCCCCAGGTGCAAAAGTCCAACGGATTGAGATCCGGAGATCTTGGTGGCCATTGTGCGGTAGAAATGAAGCGAGGAACCTCCTTTTTAAGCCATTCTTGGTTGACGCGTGCTGAGTCCTGTTGGAATGTCCATGGTCTGCGGCCGAAATGTTTGTCTGACCAGGGCTTCAATACTGTCTTTAGGACAATTTCCCGATAATATTCGGCATTTATTTTGACCCCATGGTCGATGAATACGAGCGGGGAGCGACCATCGGCCGTTACGGCGGCCCACACCATTACCATCGGCGGCGCTTGAGTTCTGGTGGCCAATCAAAGGTGTAAATTTTCAGCTGACCTCTTTGGCAAGTAAACCCGATCATTTTGTTTGTTCTCAAACTGCTCAATTTGGAATGTCTTCTCATCGGAGAAAACCAAATTCGGTAACTGGCCACTTTCGTGCAAGCGAAGCAACTCCTCCAACTCCAACAGCCACCCTGTATGTTGCGATTCATCCACTTAATTTTTTTGGTGATTGTTAGTTTGTCAGTTGTCGTCCATCATTCCACAATGCCGTATAAGAGTGTAGGACGAACTACTGTTATAAATATCCAATGAACGATTTTAGGAGAGATGTGACGTTGGCCTGCTGGAAGGACCCTACAACCTTCCTGCAATAATATATGGCGACGTTGCCCTTCCTTACACGTTCCACTACGTTAAGTCTGAATAACAGTTTCATATCCAGAATTATTCCTAGAAATTTTTCAGACTGATCTGTTCCATTTATCCGAGGAGGAGGGTTCTCATGTGGGACATTATCCATCCTAGTAAAGAGAACCAGTTCTGTCTTCTTGGGGTTAACGCCCAAACCGCAGCTTCTGTCCCATCTAGCCAACTTGTTCAGAGCCACCTGTAGGATGTCTCTGAGGACGTTTTCGAATTTGCCACCCACTGCGATTTCCACGTCGTCCGCATATGCCGCGACCTAGCAGCCACAACGTTCTAGATCTAGCAGGAATTCATTCACCGCTAGGTTCCAAATTAGTGGAGACAGTACTCCTACTTGTGAGGTCGCTCTTTTTATAAACATTGTTAGAGTTGTGGACCAAAGACATGCTGTTATGCGTCTTCTGTTGAGCAGGCTTTGAATTATTCTGATCAAGCTAGAGCTCACCATTAGATTTGACAGTGCCGCAAAGCCCTTCTACCATGGTGATTTCTTTGAAATGTAGGGACGATTTGATAGTGCTCACAAGATCGTGCAGGGCTGATTCTATAGACTTTTCCTTACTGTAAGCACATTGGTTGCCAGACAGGAGTTTTGTATCCACGTTTTCCCTAATGAAATATTGTAAAAGTGTCCCAGACCTTTCAATAGGAAGGAGGATAGGCTAATTGGTCTGAAGTCTTTTGATCTGGTGTTCGATATCTTTCCCGCTTTGGGTATGTATACCACTTTGTATCCCTCCATCGACTCGGGATGTTTGAAAGTCTGATACAGCCTACATAAATTTTCTCCAGCCATTTCTGCTGGAGTGATGCCGTCTGGTCCAGGTGATTTGAAGGGCTCAAAGCTGTTAATAGCCAAGCTTATTATGGATCTCTCAGTCAACAGCGACGCTCGCAGTCCACTCGCACTCTTGTTGGTTCTGCTGATGGTCCTCTAGTTCTGTTGGCGAGTTCTCCGGGATATGTGTGTCGAGCAGTACATTAAGCGACTGCTCGATGTTTTTTGCCCAGTTATTTGCCTCATCCTGCAAAGGTCCCCACCGATGTCTATTCTTGAGACTCTGAAGAACATAGACCCCATATAAAGGTCCCCTCTGATGTCACTCCTGCTGCTATAGAGAACCCATTTATAAATTGATCTGCCAGAAATTTAAAAATTTATACTTTATATTGTACTTATTCGTCCGTAGTGAAACTAGATAACATCGGTCAATGTTTTGGTGTAGCCGCCATAAAAAGCACCATTCCGATTAGACTTATTGACGGTTTAGGCGATGCATTTTCTAAAACTTTAACTGAAGGTCGCAGTCGAATTGTACTTTTTCGCGCTATAGATTCCACGTTTTTAATCTATAAGCCTGCATTTTTGAAATTAATTCTATTTAACCTGAAATAATTCATAGTAATAATGGTTACTTCATACATTTCTTGGAAACAATGGTGGAGGGTATTATACAGACGGCCCGCCCGACCTTAGTCTGTCCTTACTACTTTTTTTTGACATGTTCCCGCTAAGGTGCACTTACGCTAATATATGGAAACAGTCAGCAAATTTGACACAAAATAGTCCAACTTCAAAGTGCTATAAAACAAAACTCCGAGCAAACTTTGCAAAAACCCTTGAGTTTTCAAATATATATACCATTTCAGGAAAGATTTGCACAGTTTAATGCTGCCTTGGAATCCCTTAGCTTCGTAACCTGTTACAAATGGTTCCTGGATAACATCTGGGTGATGATTTTATTCGGCTAAGAGGAGCCGCAGGTTGTTTGAGACTTTTTGGTAGTACCCAATGTGGTTTCATTATAAATATTATGAGCCCCTCTAGCTGTATTTGCTGTACCAGCCTACTCGCGCTATCGGTGTCGTCTGCATGGCCTCTCGAATACCGAAGACTAATTTGTTGTCTAGTATCTCAAACATTTCGCGGAGTAGTAGAGTCATGGCTGTTCTATATTTGAAGATGTTTCAGTCATCCATCGGAACTTCCGGGTTATTCACTTTCAATAAGTCCAGTCATTTCACCGTTTAAATTTATACTTGGTAAACAAATTCTTGACACGGGTCTCATTGGGATGTCATCGGCTATAATGAGATCTAAACTCAAGAGAACCCCTATTGCAGAGCGCCCATTGCATTACTAGTTCATCAAATTTAGTCCAAATGAGCTTTCGCGGATGTCCTGTTCATTCTGATTGATTGATCTCGTTCGAGTTGGTGTCGATGTCGCTAGAAATAAGAACCTTACAATAGTGTTAAAAGACATACAATAATGCTAATGCCAACTTATTTCACATCCAGACTCTTAAAGAGTGGCCTTAGGATCCTTTGTGATGAAGGTAATCTGAAATTGAAATACAAACATCGGCATTTGCATAGCCGAGAGGATGAATTTCATAGCACATCTCATCCGCATTAAGGATAAAATGGTTAGCGTTGTTCGACAGTTGCGCGTAGACCTCAGGACCGATTGGAGTTTTATAAGACGTGCGATGCGAGTCGTGTACCAGAGCCTACCTATTTGTTGCATGTGTAACTCATGGTACCCGATGTTGATATAGGACAGTGGTTGGCGCTGTCGGTTGTAGTAAGATCCTCTCCTACCAAAGGTTGTGCTAGTGTAGCTCCTCTGGGTCTTATCTTCAGCGTTAGGGAAGGGTTGCCGGTTCTTCTAGATTCATCCCGCGTATCTTCCGCCTTAAGGAGAAGATGGTTCGCAGAATCCTCAGGATCGATTGGGGTGTGAGTAAACGTACGATGCTAGTCGTATACCACAGCCTTGCGTGTACAGCATATGGTGCCCAAGGTTGATATGTAATAGTGTTCTTCTTTGTTATAAGTAAGATACTCTCCCGTGATGCTGTTGGACTGTTCATGTAGGTGTTGCTCCTCCAAAACGTATCCTTCAGAGTTAGGAGATAGTTGCTGATTTTCAGCCGCCTTAAGAGAAAGATGGTAAGAATTGTTTGATAGATTGTTTTATAAAAATATTTTTCATAAAATTCAACTATAACTCTCTGAATACACCAAAACTTAATTCTCAACCTAAATGCCAGGAATAAGTCAAAACTTAAGATCCATTATTAGGTTAATTTCATACTTTCTCGAATTGGTTGTAAACCTAAAACAAAATTGTATGTTTTGACCTATTTCTGGCATTTAGGTTGAGTTTTGGTGTATTCAGAAACTTATAGTAAAATTTTATGGCAAATATGTTTGTAGAACATTTTGGCCCGTTAAACACCAGCAGTTTTACCCCTCTCTAAAAATCTGTTCACTCTTCTATATAGAAAGATTGTGAGCGAGTTTTGGCATAGCAATCAATCAATTGAGAGGAATTATAAACCATTACAGCTCACTTATGAAAAAGTTAGCTCTACCTACTTACATTCAATTTAGTGTGTACATTCCTACGTCCATTATTTTTCCCAACATTTTTATATTTCCAAAACTTCTATTATGTTTCTGTAAAGAAATTTCAGCAGGATGCACTTCCACTTTGCCACAAATATGACAGGCTATGATAGGCTCACCGTTTTTTTTTTGCTACAGTTAACGACCTCAGTTCTTAAAGCCACATTGCTCATTTCTTCTCAAGGCGGAAGCGGAAACATTTCCTACCGAAAAATCTGAAAAAAAACAGAAAAATAACTTCAAGAATGTTGTCAACGGCATAAAAACCCAGTCAGAGAATGTAAAAAAAAAAACATGAAAAACATATTTCTTCAAGTACGTCAGTACGAGGGTATATATATGTGTGGGTGTGTGTATCTGCATGAGTTAGTATGCATGTTGCTTCTTCCTCCTTGGCGGCTTCCTGCATATTTTTACAATCTATCAAACATTAACATAGTCATCATTGTTGGGAATAATACAAGAATTCATATTTACAAGAAGTACAAAACTCATAATTCGGTCGACTACATAAATTCGGCTATATTGGATGGGAGCGGGTGAAAAACTCCAACGAAAACATCTAAAATATTGCATAGAAAATTCCATACAAATACATGCATAGTAACTGAAACACCCTCCCACACCAACACACACCCTCACACCAGCTCCCCGACCAAGTAATCATTGTAGTGTCTACTACATATACTCGTGCACATATCCTTGTAAATTTATTCGAACATACTTATATTGTTAGTTATGTGAGAGTGTATGTGTGTGTATATTTGTGTGTCTATGTGTACTATAGACAGAAAAATATTCTTTAAAAAATTCAACCAACATCCTCGTATCCATATACATACTCGTATACATATATACGAAAAATATGCATTCCTATAGAAATATTTTTAATACATACACCACCTACACACTCTCTCACATACATATAAATTGTTTATGCATACTAAGTCAGATATGTGAAGGAATGTAATGTTTTCCTGGAATATCATAATTCACAATGTGTTTCTCGGAACGTTAACTGGGACATCAATGTTTTTGCCAAGATCAGATCATTGTTACAATGGGATGAAAATTATAGTGAAATATTAACAGAACTTGGTTATAAAGGTGCTATATTAGGACCATGAAGAACTTATTAGGAACATAGAATCATATTATGGCCATGAGGGCCATACTATGATAATAGGGATACAATTATGGTAATGAGGAGAATACTATGGCAAAATAGAACACGGCAACAAAATATGACTTTAACATTGTTGCAATGATGACCATTTTATGATCATTGCTAGCATATGATAGTGATATATGATCATAACATTGTAATTACAATATTATTTTAATAGGTATAATACTATGTATAGTGAATTATGACCCCAACACACAATAGAGCATATTATGGTCATATGGCACATATGCTTGGTCTGCGGAACTATATTATGGTCATACACGCAAAGAAAAAACTTTTGGGGTAAACGTAGTTTCTCTAGCTGTGCACAAACATTCTTTCATTCCAAAGTTTTCATATTTTACATTTATGGTAAACGAAAAACGTTTACGGAAACATATTGTATTTAAACATGATTGAATTAAAGGAAGCTGAGAGAACAAAGAGCGTAACTTTTTCTCATTTTGTGAGAGTGCGGTTTTATACGTTTTTAATTTTTTATGTGTTGGAATAGTATATACAGATCTCGTATGTGTGTGTACACAACACAAAAGAAACGTTGTTAGTCCGCGTTGTTTTATTAACTGTTCTGCAGAAGGTGGTGAAGACTTTTCTAGGCATCCCTCACTCAGAACTGCTGCACTATTTCACAACGTTTGCAATAGTACTCAGCAAGCGTAGAGTCGTATGCTGTTCGGTATTTGTGCTCGTCTGTGGCAAAATTAAAAATGTTTTTTATCAGTGAACTCAAAATAATGTCATTCGAATAACACTGCGCTAGTTGAAAAAACCGACAAACGGGGCATCTGGTGGGTTAAACTAAATCAGCTACGCTGAATCCAATGGCGCTAACCGTTTTTCTAGGTTAGCTCTTGTTTTCGCGATATTCCACCACAAGTTTACAAGGAAAACAGAGAGGTTAGTCATCTCGGAGGTGATTTTGAAGTGGAAGACTGCGGAATACACGCTTTAGTCCAACGATCGAAATAAAGGGAACCCTTGGAGAATTATTTCTCTCAAAGCAGTCACCCACGCTTTTCACACCCTTATCACCAAAAAATTGCAATCAAATCGAATCATATCTCAAACGTCGTACAAATCGACGACATTTTTAGTTGGTGTCTTTGAGAAAAATATTCCTCGCGAAAAAATACTATAGGTCTCCCTTCAATATATTTATGAACAATCAACAGGTTTCATATTTTAGCAAGTTTAATTTGTAATTTCCATACACACTAACCGAAAAATTATCTACAAAAATTTAAGTCAAAAAAATATATCAATAATTTTTTTCTACTGTGAGTAGAAAAATACAAAAATTATGTAATAACCAGAAATCTGCTTATTTCTCATAAAAACGTTGAAAAGGGGCTCATATTATTTTTTCGCGAGGAATATTTTTCTCAAAGACACCAACTAAAAATTACGTCGATATGTATGACATTTGACATATGATAAGATTTGATTGAAATTTTTTAGCGGGGGGTGAGAAGCGTGGTTGACTGTTTTGAGATAAATAATTCTCCAAGGGTTCCCTTTATTTCGTTCTTTGGACTGAAGCTGGTATTCCGCAGTCTTCCACTTCAAAATCGCCTCCGAGATGATAAACCTCTCTGAATTCCTTGTAAACTTTGTGGTCGAATATCGCGAAAAAAAGAGCTAACATAGAAAAACGGTTAGCACCATTAGATTCGGCGTAGCTGATTCAGTTTAACCCACCGGATGCCCCGTTTGTCGGCTAAAAAAAGTTCTCAATTCTAGCACAGTGTAATTAATTAAACCAAGGAAAGTTTAATGTTATAGGTGAAATTAGAATTTGTTTTTATTCAACCTTTTTGATATTACTTAATAGCTTGACTATTTATTGCCTATTAAGTTATAGGTAAATGGTAAATGTAGTGTAGACATGTGGAAAAATAAGCAGATAGTCTATAGCAAAAACAATAGATGGTTCGTTACAGTTTGTGTTAAAACCTATTTTTTTGGAATTCATGCTTTCCACAAAATCTTCAATATTTTCATATTTTCAATGTTTTCAATTAATTTTATTTGATGTTTTCACTTTATACCATACAATGGTCTCCTAAATTTTTAATATGATCTAACAAAAAAATTGTGACATTTTTGATTATAATCTTAAGTTTATAAAACATTTTAAATACTCGTATAATAGTTCAAACTATTTTTTCTTTTGCGACAAACGTTTCCTCATTTATTGATAAACTGGCTTTGCTTGTGAAAATGCAATAACCGTTTGCCATAAACTTTTCACAGGGTTTGCGATAAACTTGTGACAAGCTCAATAACCGTTTGGACCAAATGTTTTAAAGGATTTGTAAAAATGTAAATAATTTACGATAATTACACTAACGTTTGCCATAAACGTTTCTTTGGGTTTTGGGATAAACTTTATGTTTATCCCGTTTGCGATAAATATAAGCCACATACGAAATTCCTTTGTCTAAATTTTCGTTTGGGAGTAACGAATTATTTCTTTCCGTGTAGTTGCAGTGGTAAGCAGTTTATGATCATTGGAACCACATTTTGATGATTTTTGACCAAAACATTGTTATAAGGATAACGTTTTATTGTCATTTATGACCATTTGGTAGTGTAGTGAATTATGAGACTATTATGTACATGGGACCCTATTTTGGTCTCTGGAACCATATAATACAATCTTGGTTACAACGGCATCGTTTTATTATAATTTTTGATCACAACATGGTTACATGGAGATATGACATTACAGTAGTTACACGGAGCAGGATATTAGGTAGTAATATTATAATAATTCAGCAGTAAGAAGGGAACATATCTCGCTAAGATTATTTATTCGCTATAGATTATAATTCGCTACATTAAATTATGCCCTTCGAATATGGTCTGCTAAACCATATTTTCTTCTCTATACTCTTATTATGGTCATTTGAATTATCTTATAGTGAATTATGTTCATCGGGAACCGTTTTATGGTCATGGGAATCATATTGTGGCCATGGTTATCATATTATGTTCATTGGGACAATATTATGTTCATGTGATCCATATTATGGTATTCGGAACAATAGTATTGTAAATTATGATTACGGAATGGATAGAAAAATATCATATTATGGCCATATTAAGATCATTTGGACCATATTATGGTGATATATGCCCTCAACATTCTTACAAGGCACCGTTGCCTTGGGGGCAAGATTATACTAATGTATATTATGCTCTTTGAATAGGATATTCTCGTCGTTAGTATGATATTATTGTTAACTGTTACCTTTAAATGGTAAAAAGTGCACCATATTATGGTCCTGAGGATCATATTAGGTACATATGGCTAATCTTACATTCATTACGGTAACAGGGACGTTACTATGGTAATTATGATTATGCATGGATTCAAGAGTACCATATTGGGGTACTTTAAGATCATTGGTGGATTAAGATCAAGGGCACCATTGTTACAAGAACACCATAACATCGTTGCACGGAGCATAGTCTCCAATATAAAGGGTTTTCCAACAAGAGGTGTTATTTTGATATTCAAAGAAAAATTCAATTTTTTGAGATAAATGATCGTATGTCTATTTCATAATAAAGGGGAAGGTATGCCGTTAATAATGAAAAACAACATCAGACAAATGGCCACCACGACCACGCTTACAGGACCATATCCTTTTCATGAAATTTTCCATAACCAAATCGCAAAGTGGCTGGACTATGTCCTCGATAGAGTCACGAATTCTATCTTTGAGGTCTTGAATCGACGCTGGGCTGTTGGAGTAGACCTTATCTTTCACGTAGCCCCAAAGGAAGAAGTCGCAAGGTGTTAAATCACAAGATCTCGGTGGCCAATTGTGATCACCTATTCGAGAGATAACACGGTCCGGAAACTTTTCCCGTAACAGAGCAATGGTTTCGTTGCTTGTGTGGCACGTAGCGCCATCTTGTTGAAAGTAAACGTTGCCCAGATCAATACCATCCAACTCCGATCATAAAAATCATTTATCATCTCTCGATAGCGCAATCCATTTACCGCAACTGTTGATCCAACCTCATTTTCTTACAGAATATACATCGACAATGCGATAAAACTCCATGAACTTGATGAACTTTTTCATTTGAAATATTGTCAAAATTACATCGATCTGAAACAAAATATACGATGAATTTATCAAATTATTCTTTAAATTAATTTAATTATTACATTAAATTAAGCATTAATTATATGTTTATTTATTATAAACATATATAAAGTACAGACCACTGACAATTTTTTTGATTTACAATTATGCTTTCATAAAGTTTTTGAGAATTATTTCCATCTACGCTCTAACGGGTATGCACTAAACAGTTTTGTTGTGTTGCATGGCTGGTGGTGTGTTTGGATGGAGGTATCAAACATATGTAGCTGTTCATTGACTAGTGAGCGGGAGTTGTAACTTTACATATACATAAGTGTGTGTTGTTCATACTTATGTGGTGCTTTGGTTGGTGGTGTGATGTATTGACAACTGTGTGGTTGGCAGTTGGCTTATTCCATGCAAAACGAGCTTCGAAAGCATGCAGCATGCTTGGTGTGATACAAGTGCGTTAGTTTTCCAAGCAGAAGGTCGTAAGTTGAAATTTCGGCTCAGGAATTTAATTTGCATTTTAATTTGTACTACGAAAATATATAATTTTTGAAAATAAGAGGAGTGAATATCGCTCCGCAAAAATTAAAAAAAAATTGATGACAGAAATTTAATTATTTTGATGTAGTCAAAAATTTATTTATCACGAGGATATTCTCCCGGCTTTAGACCATGTTTGCCTCTATTATGTGCGAGTATTATAGAATTCAAAGTTTTTTTTAAAAAACGGTGAAGCAAATAAAATGACTTGACAGCTCCGCTGCTCGTAAAGCTATTTCACGGATGCTACTCCGATCATTCAGCGAGGTTTGGCTGTGGTTATTCGGTCAAAAATCCAATATTAATGAAATTAACGGTCACCTAATTGAAGAAGGTATTCATTAAATCGGTGGAATTATTACATCAATTCAATGAACACCAAGGATTACTCTTTCTTTCGGTATAATTACAAGTAAACAGAATTTCGGTTGCTGTATAACATGGTTGTATATAAAAATCAACTATAAATTTAATCTACAGGGACCTTCATCCAAATATCCGCCTCGCTCACATCACACTTTTACATTAAAAAATTATTGCACAGTGTTCTTGCTCTAGACTGAATTCCTTTCAAGTTCTGCTAGACTTGTCGAGTGTTGTTATAGACAGCGTCTTTTTAAAATGCAAATACTATCACATGAACAACAAAACTTCGCTCGCTAGCACACTCACTCACTCACATCCAATATCCACTCAAACATTAGCACATGCATACTTGTGACATATAAAGGACGAAGGAAGTAAGGAATGAATGAATGAACGAACCAAACGAAACGAAATTTTTGCCATACATAATTTTCCTATAAATTCTTTTGTATTTTCATATGTGTTAATGTTTTGTTGTTTTTGTGCTCCTTTATGCCTATTGTTGTTGCTGACAATCGAGTTGTTGTTGTAGATTTCATACAAACACCAACAAAATGAAATGAAAAAAGAGTTCAAACTCAGAACAAGGAAGAAGGCAACCCAAGGACATAGTAACTGCCTTTAACATACCAGCAAAGAAAAGAGAGAGGAGAGAGGAGAGAGGAGAGAGGAGAGAGAAGAGAGAGAGAGGGGAACCAAATAATTTTGGAGAGTGAATAGCGGGGAGATGCAAGACAAAATATAAAGAATTTGGTGTCACTCATACACCTTGGGGGAATGTATACCAAATTAAAATAATTTCCCCATTGTTAGTAACTAAAATGGGGGAAGTTCGAAAAAATTGACACTTTGCCCACTTATAGGGAAGGTTTAACCGAGGTTAGGTTTGGATCATTTATATCAAAGTGAACAAGTGTTCTTATATTAAAGACAATGTCAGTAGAAAGTTTGCTTGGGATTTTTGAAATCCTTTAAAAACGAAGCCGCATTGAAGAACTGTAAACATAGTTTTACTTCAAATGGTACGTATTTTCAGACTTATGCCGAACGAAATTTGTTCACAATTTGCTAGGTTATGCCACAAAAATCCATGTTCTTATATTTTTACCAAAATTTCCCCCCACTGTGTCATGGTTATTGCGATAAGCACTCATTCATTCATAAGCACATTAAAGTCACAAACCCCTAAAAGCAATGAGACGACAAAACGACAGGAAACGGAAAATTTATAATGTAAAATATATACAACTTTAAGTTTTAGCGTTAGGCTCGCTCTGTTGTAGATTTTGGCTAACTTCCTCTTATTCTATTTATGTGAGTTTGTTTATGTCCTTTACTCCAAGTGTTAAAGCCGCAACATGACAAAGAATTCGAAATATGGGCATGCGAAGAAGAGAAGTCCTCCTCCATTGGATAGTGTGATAGAAGATGCCGACGTTAATGGCTACAAGACATCAAAACTGGGCTAATAATAATAATAACAATAAGACTCGTAATGTAAACTTTTCTAGGAGAAAATGGATTTTTTTTCATGTCCGCTCTATAAAACCACTTTTAGAAATATACTTGTAAAATCCCTAAAAGGCAGATTGACAAATACATCTGTAGTACACGAGAACATAGTAGCCGGACGTTTCTTGGTCTATTGGCCTAATAAAGTATAGTGTAGTGATTGAAGTTGCCTAACACGCTTTTCCTTAATCCAAACAGTACGAGTATACTGAGTTGAAAATAGCTTCGGGACACTCATATCCGAGTTGCCACAAAGTGATGAAAAGAATGTTCTTGCCTTGGAGGGGGGAGAAAAAGCGAGAGGGGAAATGTGAAAACGTGGATTGGGAAATTAAATTTAAAATTATTATTAAAGATTTTAAAAAGTTTGGAATTAAATGTTA
Source organism: Eudasyphora cyanicolor (assembly GCA_963930755.1). Taxonomy (NCBI): domain Eukaryota; kingdom Metazoa; phylum Arthropoda; class Insecta; order Diptera; family Muscidae; genus Eudasyphora; species Eudasyphora cyanicolor. The sequence goes on along the minus strand of OZ005737.1, from coordinate 52,413,742 downwards.
AACGATCTCTAAGTTAATGGCTATTCTTAGGTTAATTTCGAATGTGAATCGATGAAAGTCGAAATTAATGGAATTAAAATCGATGAAAGTCGAAATTAATGGTATGACAAGTGTCATTGTATTTGACCCCATGATACTTGTCTTGAAATTGGTGTCAATTGTGTCATATAAGGAGGCTATGACAATATGTCATTGATGCTATCGCTCACTTACTTCAAGACTGTTATAACTCAAAATTTAAAATTTTTGAGGTTGCCTTACAGAAATACGAATTTTCTAAATATCTATAAATTAATCTCAACGAAATTTAGTTTATAAGCAAACAATCATATTTTGGATTATTCTTCACTTTTTTAACTTCCTATTTCATCTTATTTATCTTTTATGTTAATATAGTTTGAAAGGTCACCTTGTTAATCGTATAGCAGATAATCAAAATATTAACCGATTACAAAATTGATTATTGGTACCAACCACTATATTATGCTCTTTCTAAATAATTGCAATTATTTAGATAAGCTTAATATTCGATATCTGGCATTTAATATACATATCTGAGAGTGTGGGTATATTTAAGCCGTTTTACTCGACTGTTATATTCTTATAAAGAATAAGAAAATCAAAAAGAAATCATCTGGCATCTTTGGCACCGATCCCCTTAAACTCTCGCACTCTTCCGCTCACTTGTATTGATTTAAAAAGCATAAACGTCACACGCACAACAAACAGACAATGAGCTGAACATAAGAAATCTTTGGTATTAAAGAGAGCAGGTGTGGGTGATGGTGAGCGGGGTCGAGAGAGCCCAGCACCCACATTCATGTGACTGTGCGAGTAGAGCATGAAAAAGAGCTTATTGTGCTAAGCTCATCTTAAAGGCAAATGCCACATATCAAACATATAAAAGGCGATTTGTTTCAAACGGAGGAGAATGTTGTCTTCAACAGCTGCTGCTGCTTCTTCTTACTGCTGTGCAAATGGATGGATGGATGACATGTATATAGCCAAACACACATACACACACCCACAAATATTAGTCCGAATTGAAAAACAAACTGAAAAGTAAAGCGGATTTAAAAATGCTAGGCAAGGGGAGAGGGTGATTTTAAGGTTTTAAAATGCCAGGTGAAGAGTGGGGTACGCCGGGGCGGTATGCCAAAGGTCTGGGGGTTTAAGTATATACACAAAAACACACATACACACATGTCGACCCGACAAGTGGTTGGGCAATACAAACAAGAGAGCTTTAATCATCAAAGAACGGATCTAAAATGCACTTCCAGCTGATGAACGCCAAAGAAATGGAAGAAGAATAAGAAGAAAGAAGGACGGGCAGACAGATTGAAATTAGGATAGAATAAAGGACAAGTGGTATGATGATAGCAGACGGAAAGTGGATAGATTAGCCGAATCATGGCAATAGAGACATGACGAAGGCCGTAACAAATGAATGCAGAAGGCGTAGAAGGACTTGATTGAACATGTTTTTCTCGTTTTCTCACAGAGGAAGGGATTTCGTTTCTGGGTGAGGACTTAGTCAAAGGGGAATTTTGCAAGTTCACTGAAAAAAAATGAGACCAAGCGTTAACAAAAAAAGTTTAAAAACAAACAAAAAGCAGTAAGGAAGAACAGAAAGTCGGGCGGGGTCGACTATATTACACTCTACACATCCCAAATAATAACTCTACACATAATTTGGAATAATTGCTTTCGTTTCAGTTATACGCAAGAACAACGTTTACAACTTATTCAATTTTATTATCAAAATAATCGTTCTCCAATTGCAACTTTTCGTGCGCTAAGACCATTTTTTTTAATCCAAAAAGAAAAACACTTTCCATTCGACCTACGTCCTTGAGACCCATATTTTAGTTCTCGTTAAGAGCTATCTTTTTGTCATTGACCGATTCCCGATCCGACGTACCGTTAAGGAGCTAGAGCAAAAATAAACTTTCCGTTCATATTTGAAAATGATTTCCATTTTTTTTAAATCCAAAAAAGACACTTTCCAGTCGACCTACGACCTTGACACCCATTAGCAATATTTTAACGCTCATTAAGAGCTTTATTTTTGCCATTGACCGATTGTGGCTACGTGTCACACAGCATATGAAACAATTGAACTATTGCGAGAAAAGTTTGGAGATACGATTATTTCAAAAAATTTTGATATTGAAAGGTCTCCAAGAAGTTGTGATTTAACACCATTAGACTATTTCTTGTGAGGTTATTTGAAGTCATTGGTCTTTCGACATAAACCAGACTTTCTTCAAGCTTCACAAGCCAATATTGAACGTGCCATTCATGACATACGACTTGATTTAGGGGACAAAGTGCTCGAAAATTGGGTTCATCGAATTCGTTAATGCAGAAGAAGTCGTGGAGGCCATTTGTATGATTTAATTGTATCGATTGTACTTCACATTAAATAAAAAACTTTTGAATTTCCTTAACAATAAGTGTATTTTTTTTCAAAGAAATCATATCACTCTCATTGGAAAACCCTGTATATGGGAGCTATATCTATGTGGGTCATGGTATCCGGTTGGTTTGCAACTTCACATCCGCGACTATTCTCTCCCACAGCCACCACGTTACACCCAATAGGTTCCTCACCAATAGCGCTATGCAACAAATGAACACTTTTTGACAAATACACGGACTTGACAGTATAGTTTCGATTCTAGAACCAAAGGGTAATATAACCCTATACTCTGTTTGGCGAATTGGTGACGAATTTTTTTATGGACCTCAAAAGTTTCTGAATATCAGCGGGCCTCTCGAAAAAGGTGTCATCAGCTTCTGTCCAACAGTTCAGACTTGGTGATACCGCTTAACTATATTTCGCAATAATGTACCTAAGAATATCGTGAACAAAGTTCGTTAACATTTTATGCGAACAAAAAACAATGTCCCCAAAGTTTTTTTTGATAAAGTGAAGGGAAAAATATTTTTTTCAACATAACTTATAGGTACTCGTTTCGTAATGTTTGGAAAAGTTGTAGCCACGGTAACAACAACAACTTTTGTAAACATATCAATACAATCTGAACGTGTCTAGGCACCCTAAATAGCTCAAAAAGACCACATTGTACCTCAAATGTGTGAGTATTTCACTATTTTGTAACAAAAAATTGTTTTTGGTGTAGGGTATGTTCAGCAACTTTATGGAAAATGTTAAGGGGAATATTTTTGTGGAACATCTAGCTCCCCACATAACTGTAATTGTTGGCCCTATTTTAACAAATCGTAGAAAACGCCTCTAAAATAAGGAGGGCGGGGATTAAATATTCTACAAAAATGTTGGACATATAATTTTATGATATGTGTCAGAACACAACAAAGCCCAAAACTTAACACAAACACCAAAAAAGGTCAAATTCCTGTTCGTGCAGCAATGCTAGTCATACGACCTAGTGGTCTAAGCAATAACGATACAAGCAAAGTGCTTTTTTGACTGGAATTTGACCTTTTTTGGTGTTTGTGTTAAGTTTTGGGCTTTGTTGTGTTCTGACACATATTGTACAATTTTATGACCAACATTTTTGTAGAACATATCATCCCCGTCCTACACATGTTTAGGTTGTTTACGATTTGTTTAAATTGGGCAAAAAATGACGATTTATCGCCATTTTGACGACTTTTAGAGCCCAAAAATAGGACATGACGATTTGACAATTTTTGCCCCGAAATTAAGGATTTGTTATAATTCCTTCGAGTAATAATAATTTACACTCCCATTTATCGTTTTAAAAATAAAATTATAAATGTTAAGAAAATTTACGGCTGATCATTGATGGTATATTCGATCGCATTCAATGCCGAATGGAATTCTGTTAAGTTGCAAAATCGGTGGAGGAAATTGCAGTGAACATTTTAAGGAAGGTAAAGGCTATTTCAGAATATGGATCTAGGAGATCATTATACCAACGAATAGCTTTAGTTAAAATAAATCGCATGTTATCATTTTTGCAGCCCAATTGGTAAGATTTATTTCTTTGGGTCCAAAAAGTCAGTTACGGGACTACGTCAAAATATAGACCAATGACGACACACTCTCCTTGAAATGGTTCTGGGTAAAATAAGATATAAATTACCGAGCCCAAACGATTGGTATTAGTGTTTGGCATGGGGACTATATCAAAATGTGGATCAATTAGGCCGTATGAATGATTTTAGTAAAATTAATTGCAAATAACCATATTTCAGTCCAATCGGTTATGTGGTTTCGATATAAAAATGTTCACCATTAATCCAGAGAATTTTTCTATGTAAAACTAAATACATTTTGTCAAAATGCAGTCTAATTGGTTGTGGTTTCTAATGCGTCAAGAAGTCAAATCTAGTGGAACCTTTGTTAGGGTTTCTTGCTTATATGAAGTTTCTGGATTATAGACGTAAATAAATTAAATCGAAACTCGATCCTAGGAAATAATACTAATAAGCTGATATGTTTAAAATATGTCTCCACCATATGTTTGATTATTATTGCTGGTCGAGAATGTGAGATCGGCTTTCAACATTTTTGTAAGCTCACTTTCAGGAACCGCGATATCATTCCAGAGTACCAATAAATACATATCTGTCTCTGAAACTTCCGATTTGCCCGAAAATAACTCAAAAGCTGTATGTAACTGTAGATTTTTGTCTTGACGATTTGTTGGCGATTCCGAAAATTTATTTTGACGTTTTGATGATTTTTATACCCCTATTTTGACGTCAAATTCGTCTGGCAACACTGGTTATGTGGGTAAGCTAGAACTTCAATGTGTTCCACAAAAATATTGGCATCAACATTTTGTATAAAGCTGCTGAACACATATGAACCGATATTGACCAAATTCTATAGGTATCGTCCTTGTGCCAAAAAAAAGTGGACTGTGCTGAATTTCATCACAATCGGACCATACATACGACCTGCATATTGATTACAACGGTACATCTACAGATGGACGGACGGACAGCGTTAAATCGACTCAGGAAGTGATTCTAAGTCGATTGATATATGGGTTTATCTCTTCTCCTTCTGGGTGTTCCAAACAAATGCAAAAAATCATAATACACTGGACCACAGTGTAATATAGTATAAACATTTTTTCGCTCAGTGTATAAATATGGCCTTATGAAAGTAGATAAATATTTTTTTAACTCTTATTGCTCAGTGACTATGGCAATAATGGTCAAATTGTTCTAAATAATTGTACAATTTATTTCTCGTCGCAATAGTTACAGAAACCCCTTTCATGTCCAATTATGCGCTTAAGCAGCTTATTTAAATGTGTAGACTGCCAATAATACTATTAAATGGCAAATACCTTAATTTAGTTGAATATTTATATTCTATATTTATTTCTTAACATTGTTCGAATAATGCTATGTTTGCCTAATGGCAATGACGATGCTTGTTAAAATATAGATTAGAAAATCTCCAAGACTTATAGGATTTTTAACACAAAGGGAAAACATTTTTTTTAATTATAATATTTTTATTTGTATGTCAAAAAAGGAAAATTCAATATATTTTTTTTGAGTTTAGAGTCATCAATTTTTGTGGTACACTTTTTGTATTATTAGTGAGGTCAAATTGTAAAAAGTCTTCGTTCCATGGAATCCGCATTCTCCATAGATGTGACACAGTAATACTTATCAATTTTTTATTAAACATTAACAAACAAAAATTATTTAATTGCGATAAAAGCCCTACCCAGATTTTTGTGGTACACTTTTTAGATTTTTAGTGCCCGAAACTGGTAATAAAAGTTATTTCAGTGGAATATCCGTACTCTATAGGTGTGCAGAATAATGTTTTTAAATTATTTTGTTATGTCGAAATAATCAACAAAAATAATTTAATTTTTTTAAGTTATTATAAAGGTCCTACTCTTACTTTTTTGGTAAACTTTTTGGATATTTAATGCACTAACATTTTAATAAAATTTAATTCATTTTACAACTGAATTCCTATAGATGCGCAGAATACAATTTTTAGTAACATTCGTATTTCACAATAACAAACGGAAATAAATTAATTTTTGTCTATTTGTAATAAAAACCCTACTCAGATTTTTTTTAATACAGTAAATTTTCATAAAATCTACATTAGCGAACATTTCGTTTTGCACAGATGTGCAAATTAGTTCCTTGAAGACTCTTTCTTATTCTTAGTAATATTATTGTTTTGTACCTCCTCCACAAAACAGTGACTGTCTATCAGCCTTTGGTCAATAAACGCTCTCAAAAAATAAAGTCATCTCATTATTCCATCACATTTCTCATGTTTCGTTGAAAATAGGAATTTCAATTTTTGTTTAATTACCGACCGACAACAGCGATGCCCTGGGAATGCAATGACCATAAATTTTTTCAGCTGTACTATCTTCCACCACAAAAATAATAATAAAAAACGGACACAGCTCCTTAAGCAAGTCATTTTCTCTCCTCTCTCTCTCTCTCTCTGGTCTTTAAGTACCAAGTGAAACTCTCGACCAAGTTCCAACCCGGAACTGGATGGACATTTATCATTTACTGCCACAAGGCCAGCGGGAAAGGCGGACTTCTGCTTCCGGAGGCAAGGACCGCGCGCATCTTTGCCCTGCTGCAGAAGTTGTGAACAAAAGTGTGAGGGCGAAGAAATGGCAGCAGCAGTGGCAGAGGAAACCAATTTCAGCGATGACATGCATAAAATATTGTTTATGACCTTTTTAAGAAAATAAACTCGAACTCAAGAAGATGTTCGGTTCCGTTTGGTTGGAGTAGAAATATATTGTTAATCTTAAAAAGAGGTTTGTGCAGTGCAAAAGAACTAGACTATAAAGGGAAAATGTGCTTACAAGGAGTTTCTATTGGGAAGTAACTGCTTGCTAGTGCCTAGGATGACATTAAATTATATTTGAAGAATGTAAGTATTTAATAATTTTGAAGGTGCTGATGTTATTTGAACAAAATATGTGGTCAGTAAGTATCGAATGTAATTATTTGTGTTATCGAAAGGATCTTCGATATTGTCATGGGATTTGGTTTAGTGTTAGAATATAGGAGATGTTATCAAAAAATGTGCTTCAAATTTAAATATAATGACAGAAATTCCCAAAGACCCACCAATTCTTGCCGGACATTTGTGCACGAGAAGTTCTTATCTATAGCTGACGCCGCTCTTGTGGTGCCAGGTTTCGGTGAAATTAAGGTTTTGTGCAGATGACGTTCCCAATGTGGACGTTATTCTGATAACCTGTTCTAATTACCATTGTTTGAAGCAAGGAACTTTAATACAATTCTTAATCGGGTATCTCATCTTTAGGTTCTTGGGGCAACTCTTTCCATACCTTCGTTGGGGATGCTATACAACAACAGCTGACGGTTCTCTTGTGGAGACAGACATCGATGAATTGAGGTTGCTGTATTGATGGCGTTTCCAATATGAACGTTACTTCAGTGACCTTTTCGAATACTTCTATCAACCATTTTTTTAAACTGGGAACCTTACTTCGATTCGAAGTCAAGTCTTTGAGCCAGGCTGTTGCATCAACTCTTGGCAACTCTGTACTTACCTTAGTGAGTAAGAATTTGGAAACTCTTAAGAAAAACTGACGAAACTCTTGTGAAGACGGGTCCTTACGTACTGAGGATGTTGTGTAGATGCCGAAGACTCTTCAATCATGCTTTGAATATATGGTTGGTTGATCAAACAAATCAGGTATTAAAGCAGGTTCTATTACTTACAAAGGTGGCTACCTCGTAGACCCTGAGGTCTCAGCACGTGGGAGTACTTCTTTCCATTAGAGATTGTGCTAAAAAACCCGAAAATATTACTTTTTTGAAAGGTGCCGGAAAAGTGGCACGGTCCTTCTTGAATATTTTCCAATCAAAGATCTGATTTTTTGTGCCGATATCGACTATCGGTAGTTAATCTGAATTGAGGAGGTTTATCTGGGACAGGTACATTTTTAGGGACTGTTGAATTTTCACTGCAATTATAAAGTGGAGTGATTGGCATGGAAATTAAGTACAATTGTTGCAGGTTTAGCTATGATACACCATCTAACAAAATGAAATCTTGGCAAAATCGGTTTCGATGAATCGTGCAGATTTGTCTATTGTTCATTTATATTTCTAAATCCAGCTTGTTGATTTGAGATTCTTTATAAGGTCACACAGACCTATTTTTCGTATTTCAGAGAGGTTATGCCGAAACGGTCAATCGATTTTGGCTGATCATAAACATTGTTCGTTGAGAGTTTTATTGTGACCAGATGCATCTAGATATTCGACATGTTTAAGTCTTATCCCACCCAGACTTTGCTTGTTTGAGATATTTTAACAATTCCCAACGGCATTGCAACTGACGTTGTGTGTAGGCGTTAGAAGATGATCCTGTTCTGGCTAGTTTATCTGCCTTTTCGTTTCCATCTAGTTCCCTATGACTTGGAATCCAGATGAGGACTACCTCCTGTAGACGGCCTAGCTTAGCAAGTTATTCTTTACATTCCCTCACGAGCTTTGATGTGGTAATGTCCGATTTTAGTGCTAGGAGAGCCGCCTGGCTATCCAATACGCTCTGTTGTGTGTCGCTGCGATAGTCCCCTATGACCGGGTATCCAGATGAGAACTACCTCGGATAGACGGCCTAACTTAGCAAGTTCTTACCTACATTCCCTCGCGAGGTTTGATGTGGTGATGTTGGATTTTAGTGCTAGGAGAGCCACCTGGCTATCTAATACGCTCTGTTGTGTGTTGTTGCAATAGCTTAATACATGATTTCCTTATGGCCGGAACCTCCGGTTGAAATACGCTGCAATACTCAGGAAGATTGACGTAGAGCGTTATGTTCGCTTGTTCGGAGAATACATCTGAACTAACTCCACAATTCATACTCGAGGCGTCTGTGTACACTTTGATGTACATATACCGCCAACAAATTATCGTTTTCGACTATATATTCTTTTAGGGAATTTGAGTTCAAATGGCTTTTTCATGTAGTTTGTACTTCTCTGGGAAGTTTGTGAAGAATCAGAGCATGTCCGTATTTTCTATCTTTCCAAATACCAAAGGGATGTAATCGTGAGATATTACATTGCTATTATTTGTAGATCTATTGGCAGTAGTTGCATCATCGCGTTGGGGGCTTTTGTAGGGCCAGAACGCATTTCCCCTGTTACCCTGATGTATGCTGATCTATAGAAGTTTTAGTGTCTTATTTTCAGAGACTGACCATCATACCAGTGCGAAATAGGAGAGTATGGTTCTAATTATGCTTGTGTACATCCATAGTACCATATTACGAGTAGATTGTAGGTCCAAACGGCTACCAAACATTTTGTGACAGGCGCAGTAGTAGGCTAGGGTTGTTTTCTGAGCTTCGTGTTCCCTATAACGCTTCCATGATAGTTTTGAGTCTAAGATCTAAGTACTTGTCATGATGCTATAATAGTATTTAATAGATACCTGCCGCAGATTAAATGCTGCACATTTGGTATGTGTGGTCAATAACACCTCCCCTGTTTTCCCAGGATTCACTCCAAGGCTACTACTTGTGTCCCATGTATCCAACGATTTCAGGGCTCCGTTCATGATTTCATTCATCACGAACGGAAATGAAGCCGTTCCGAGACGAGTATTGACGCATGGTAGGTAACCTTTAGTCGCACTGCCTATGTTGCAGAGATCAGAACAGTCACAGATGAGGCCAAAACGGATATCAAGGATTTAATGTTAATTCTAAAAACAAGGGACAGAAACTTAAGACTCTACATCGCGGCAAGACTGTTACCTCTGGTAGAGGTAACTATCTTTTTAGGTTTTATGTTAGCCGGAGTTACAAGCTCACATAGACCAATAGACGCGATACCCTGGGCCCAGTTGCCCCTTCATCGGAACCAACCGGTTTGATACACAAAGTTATCAATTAAACGAACATTGGTCCCGACAATATCTGTCAGACTTCCTAGAAAAGCCGACTAGTACATCCAGACGTCGTTTACTCAATGCGGGACAGTAACAAAGCATGATCTTCACTTCCTCCTCATCTCCACAGCTTCTGCAGAAGTCATTGGACTCAATATCCAATCCCCTGTCGTGATCGCTGATCAGGCAATGTCCCTTCAGAACTGACACTAACGTAGACGGTATTTCCCCTCCAGTACGAGGAAATATGAAGACCTCCAGAGATCGTATCGTTACCAGATTTTTCTAGCTACCCTACAGGTGTCGATTTCTGTCCATCTCTCATTGGACCTAATCTGGCCGGAGCTTCAATTTTCTTTGAAAATTTGTAATATCGTCCCTTTTCGGTCATTTTCATCGGCTTTGCAGTCCCCCGGGTTTTTCCTATGCACAGGTAAATGTTATACTGCTCAGTCATCTCATTGAGAGATCTGCGGAAGTCGAGGACTGCTTGAGAATTTTGGGATATACGGGTCTGTTCTGTAATCACGGCGATTTGAAATCAAGGTGATTTTAAAATCACCGGCGACTTAACATCACTTTTGGAGTTCGAAATCACCCAAACATATTTCGAACAATCTTTTTTGGGAGGCAATGAATAATAAACCGGGCGATTTCGAACTCCAACAGTGATTGTAAGTCGCCGGTGATTTTAAAATCACCGTGATTTCAAATCACCTTGCTACAGAACAGACCCGATAGCCTCCATAGATTTAATGGCAGCCTGGCAGTCGGAGTAAATGATGACGCCAATAATGGTCAATATGTTGCGACTGTGGCCTTCGGTAGCTCAGTGGTTAGTGCATTAGACTTGGATCCCGAAGGGGCTGGGTTCTATTCCCATCCAGGTCACTGGAATAATTTAATATCAACATTTTATGTTTTCGTCATAATCCGAGTTTTTGCAGCTAGAAATAACTTACCGGGCGCACTACCACTACAAAAACATCTGATCACCCAAGTCAACAGGGAAGCTAAAAATAGACCATGAAGACTATTAACAGAAAATGCAGCGCTTCTAGTGGAGACTAGAAACGGTAACACTCAAATAACATCCATTCCCTGAAATTAATAGACGAACGTTAATTTACAACCGGACAACATTGAGTAGATGAAAACAACATAAGGTTCCCGCGATAGTCGAATTTATGCCGAAATGAAATCTGTAATAGAAATATACTTAAGGATTATCAACTCAGCGTATCCAAGCTGGTACAACAACAACAACTATGTTGCGACTAAGCCCCTTGGCGACTTCCTTTATTGCCATTATTTCAGCAAGTATCTGGTATCATGTGGGCTATATCAAGACTAAGTCCTTCACATTATAAAACGAAGTCATCCATCTGTATATAAGTGGAGAGAGTTCATATTTCCTAGTAGTCCGCCAACAAAGTCCTCTCTGGCATGTATTTTAGTGGCAAAGTTCCAAAGTACACCGTTGCTATATAGTCCATTCGGTCGGTTACCAAAGCACTGCATTGTGATATCCTCATGTGACCATAGTTATTATACCTCCACATTAATAGACAGTTTAATCTTATTGCCGCTCTGGTTGAAACTTCTCTAACCACAATATCAATCGACAGTAGATGAAGGAGGACTTATAGAAACTCTGTCGCTGCAGTCCTTAGAGCCCCGCGTAGGCTTATGCAACCAGTTCTCTGAATCGGATTATCCGTACGTTAGCTGACTTTTGACGAATGACGAAGCTTTTTCTATCAGTGTAGCAGTAGTTAGGCGAACTACTGCTATCAATACGTGCCCCTACATCTTTCCTACAGGAATATAAGTCGACGTTGGCCTTATTACCGGTTCCAATACATTAAATCTGAAATATAAGTTCCTGTCTAGGATTGTACCTAGAAATATTGCACTTTCAAAACAGTCTAGCTCAGTTCCATTTGGCCGAGGAAGGTCCGCATGTGGAATCTTATTCTTCCTAGTAAACAAAACCAATTCTGTCTTGTTTGAGTTAACGCACAAACCACTGCTTCTGACCCATTGTGACAATTTGTTCAAAGCCACCTGTATAATGTCTCTGAGGACGTTGGGAAATTTGTAGGTTACTGCGATTGCAAGGACGGCTGCATATGCCACGCATTGTAGCCACAACTTTCCAGATACAAAACGGGATTCCATTCACCGCTAGATTCCAAATTAGTGGAGATAGTACACGTCTCTGTGGAGTCCCCCTAGTGTTAAGGTATAACGGCGTTATATTCAAAAGGTTTATAGATTATATGTGTTTCGGGCTGATTGGGTGGTGATCTTCTAACAAAGAGGGGCTCCTGGATTATAGCCGGTGTCAGACCCATCATGGGATTAACCGAGGATTGTGTAGTTCTATTTCAAATCTTTTGTGCCAGCGCTAATTTCGATAAAGTCCTGTATGAATGCCTTACGGCGTTGGTATCTACGCATTCTGCAGCATAGTGAATTTATTAAATGGTCAGTTTCGATAGAAAAATCTTTTGATATATTGCTCCCTACGCTGGCTCTTACTTGCAACTTGGTACAGTGTCATGGAGGATGGTTCCTGTCGAACAGTATCTTGTGTAGGACTGTTTTTTGAGGGGTCGCTATTAATAGAATTGACATTCTACTACTCTCCATTGAATAAACAGTAAATTTTGCAGTATTATAGTGCATATCTACATAAGGAATTCCGTACCTTTTCCCATTCCAATTTCCTTTTATAGCCACCTCGAAATTTCGTGTATTAGTTTCGTATATATTACCTATCTTAGCTCTGGTAGAGATAACTATATGAACAAGTCTTTATGTTAATTAGTTTTATTTTCGATTACAATTTCTCAATTTTACTTAAAGTCGTTAAAATATTCATAAATTCATTTCATAATGATAAATTGCATAAGTTTTGTTTATGTTGCCATGCTGAAAAACCTAGCACAAAGTAACCATTAATTTCACACTAATCAATTTTGACAGCTCCCAGGACCCTCACACCCACTTAAAACGTAGTCAGGCAGCCAACCAACCACCTACCTCATTTGTCCACACCAGGCATCCACCATCCTAAACTCAACGGTAATGGCAATGGTGATGGTGACTGGGAGTGTGACAAGAACGATAGCAAGGCATAAATTCATTAAAGTGAATTCCCATAAAAATCTCGCACAGCAAAGAAAATAAAAACAACACGACAAATTTTACACTATGGCAGAGTCATAAAAAATTTATTGATTTTCATGTTAAGTTCATGTTGCCTTCGCTCTGGGCGCCCTGCTCTGCTCTGGTCTCCACTTGTCGTCAGAAGACGACCATGTTTAATGCTTCTTCTTTTTTCGGGTTGTCACTCACTTCTTGGTGGCGGCCGTACTCCCTGCCTCTGCTGTTGCTGCTACTGAGACTTGTTCGTGACATGGGCAAAAGGGTCTTCTAACTACACCCCAGGCCAATCCCCGTACCACACTCAGTTGTGGGAGACAGACCTACATAAATATACCACCGTCAACGAAGAGGACGACGCGACGATTAAACACCGACGCAACATATATTTTGAAGAACATGATTACGAAGAGGGAGAGGAGAAAAATGTTTGTAGTCTAAAACATTTTTGTAGGTCTCCAAGAAAACCCATACCTTTAAGGCGCCAAACATTCCACAGCACACGTCGTCGACGGCGCGCCATATAACATGGAACTCTTTGAGAAATTTCTTCTGTTGAAGCACGTTTTTTGTGCCTTTGCCCATGTCGCGCTTGAGGAGATTTTCGAAAAAGGCCTGCCAAAGGTTATGGGCTGATGTGGTCGATGGTCGGCTTAATGCTTGAAGCGACGTCGGCTGCGGCAGAGCGGTGAAGGAAAGTTTATGAAAAAGTTCTTGGTATGGAAGAAAAGAATAAACTTTGACGATGGTAATCGTGGGTCGGGGAGGAACGTGGAGGAAGGCTAAAGGAGTGTTTACAAATGACACCATATTGAGAAACATTTATGACAAGAAATGTTCGAAAAATTATGTGTTGTGGAATTAAAAGGACTTGTAGAGGATTTTTCAAATAACATTATAATAAAATATTCCAGCGAAAAGGCTTCAAACTTTTCAATTTGTTTCCCAGAAAGGTGGGTAACAGTTATTTTAATTTATTTATAGACCAGAAAGGATTCGAATTGCCACATATCCCTTAAGCCCATTTTCAAACTGAGTAGAACTTCTGCTTCTTCCGATTCAAACTTTTCAATTTGTTTCCTATCAATCCAATTAATATCTAGGCCTTAACAGGTTGGAAACTGAGCAGAACATTTGCTTCCTTCAACAATAAAGTTCGTTAACAGAACATTATGAAGAAAATCTAATAATTTATAATTATGTCTAAAAGTAAACCAGAAGGGTTCACTGTGCAACCGCCAACTTCAGGGCTTTGGTCACGATTTTGAATGTTAGAGACATGTAATGGGGTTTTGAATTCGATCAGGAACAAAAATGAGATTTTTTTCATCAATTCTAGTTCTGCACGAATATTTAATTGGCTATAGATGATTTTAGGATAATTTTTGGTCATTATAAACTTGTGTGAGGGCTTAACTATAGCAAAGTTGAGGCTACTTATTTATCGACAGGTAATCAGGCTCTTCATGATAAGGGACTGACCGAGGACTTTTTACAGTTTCATTATTGTTTTTGTGTCGACGCAGAAGTTTTCGGGGCAGTTTGTCTAGGTTACGTGTTAGAAAAGAGACCACAAAATGATTTCTTTTGGATTCTTTGAGTATTGCAGGTCCATTAACTTTATTCTTCACAAGCCTTAGAGATTATATGTTTTTTGTAGGTTTCCAATATTAATTAGGGGTTGACCTGCAACACCAGTGGAGCTCCTGAGTTATAGGGCGATCAGACCCATCACGTTTAGCGACTAACCTAGGACTTTTTAGCTCTATTTCAGTTCATTTGTGCCAACGCTGAGGGTTTCGGATGAGTTAACCGGGGATTTGGATAAAATTCGGTATTCGGTTTACATTCCATGATGTCTTCGATTTCTGCAGGTGTAACGAAACGCTGTCCTAAGAACAGATCCGACTTTGCTCAGGGAATACGGGAGGGTATTTTGAGGACTGCCAGTTACATAACTTATTTTGAAGGTGATAGTAAATTTAAGTTAAAGAAATTTGGAATAGAAAGGACTTTCAAATATAGTTGATCATGCTTCCCGACTGGCCCTATGTTTCATCAAATTTTAATCGCGTTTTAGTTAAGATTCATTAATAACAACAACATATTTTATTTAAGATAAATTAAGATTATATATCATTTAAATTAATGCCTATAATTAATAACGAAGTAAATATGATGAATTGCAACGTGACCAAAATTAAAAGGTGTACCTATGCAATGTATGATTATTGATTAGATTAATAGATAATGAGATTTACATTGAGTTTATAATGATTATAATGAGATTTAAATTAAGTATTTAATATGGTAGATTATGCTAAACATAAGTGTAGTACAATAGATAAAAAAAACTTACATGATTCCTCTGCCATGAAGCGATCGCTGCATCGTAGATTGGATATGATGTATATGTGGGAATTAGTGGGCAAAATTAAATTCCTTAAAGTTACGGGTGATATGAGGTCCAAGGTTTTATAATTTATGACTTGATTGTTGCACAAATGTCACCAAATCTCGGGATCAATAATGGGCTTGTTAATTTTTGTTCTAGAGTCATTAGGAAGCATTAAGATTAAATTCGGGAGTTTCACTTAATACTTCTTTGCATCAATCGAATATTGCATTAAATGACAGCAAATATACTCAAATTGATTGGAGATTCTCATAGTTTATGTAGATTTAGGTCATTTCGTTTCTTTTATGGCATGTAGAAACCAAAATCCTTGCCATAGTCACAATTCCTTTTACCATTTAAAGATAAATCTCCGAACACAGACTTTAACTAATTTGTCTATTGATTCGTTCAATTATTGAAGGATGTAGTTAGCGGAAACTTGCTTCAACGGGAATAGAATTCGTAATTTATCAATAGCCAATATCAAGGATGTCCACGAATATTTAATTCTGGTATATATGTGTATATACAAATTTCCTTTCACTATTTAAATATAATAAACGTTCTTTTCGGTTCGAATCTTTTTCCCCAATGAAAAATAAAATGATTTCTTTTTTTTTGAAAAATTTTTGAAATATCAAATTTTACTTATGACTGAAGCAAACTATATTTCAATAATAATATATATTTGTTCTAAGTACAGTACCCGAAGGCACCACACAGGATACTGTCATTTGTATTAAAAGCTATAGGGTTCTGCACGAATTCAATATATATGATTTTAGGATTAATTTTTGTCAGCAAAGTTGAGGCTACCTATATACCGGCAATTAATCAGGCCCTTCATGGTAAGGAACTGACGGAGAACATCTTACTCCTACATAAGGATTTCAGTGTCACCGCTGAAAGTTTCGGACGAGTTTGCCTAGGTTACATGTTAGACAAGAGACCACAGAATGATTTGATCTGGTGACTTTGATTATTGCGAGTCTATTAATCCTTCACAAGTCTTATATATTATATGTTTTTAGTAGGTTTCCACTATTAATTAGAGGTGTACCTTCAGCACAAGACTCGGGGATTTACATCGATTCTCAAAGTTCTACCGAGAATGAGGGTGGACTGCTTGCAGAAGTAAGTATCAAGTTTTGTTGGCAGATGAGACTTCTAAGAGCTGACATAGGTCGTGTATGACAGGATTGATAGAAGGGGTATTTTTCCATGTTCTCCATAGCAGATCAGATTAAATGGAGGATGTACAAATAAAAATTTTGTATTATAGGGTTGGATGCGGGTTTCCTGATAGATGTTATCCGGTATCATTGTACCAGTTCCTACAGCTTTTTGTGCTAGCTAATCACATATCCAAAGAAATCTTCAACCATCACTAGTCGTGTTCTTCGTCTCAACCTTTATCACTATATCGAAGCTGGTATCATGGCTTACACTCCATGATATCCTCGATTTCTGCAGGATATTGCCGGATTCAATGGACAAACCTTCAGATTTATTGCTTTGAGGTTTCCAGAAAGGTCGACATTTCATAGCAAATAGGGTTTTGTGTCGGCGAGTTTATCGAGGTTTCGGGTAGGATAACAGACCAGCAGGATTTGATTTCAGCAGGTATATGACTTCATTCTTTGCAAAACTCAGAGATTTGCATCGGTTGTCGTACTTCTACAGAGAATGAGGGCTGACTGCTTTCAGAACTACGGATCAAGATTTCTCGGCAAATGAGACTTCTATAAACTGACATAGGCCGCTTATGACAGGGCTGATAGAAGGGATATTTTTCCAGGTTTTCCATAGCAGTTCAGATTAAACGGAGAATTTACAACTAAAGATTTATTATTATATGTACAATTGGTTGCAAATATTTTAAAAGATTTTATCCACCATTGTAATAGGTCATACTCTTCCTAGGCTAGATAATCGCGTATCCAAAGAATCTTCACTAGCTGGGTTCTCCGTCTCAATCCTATAAGCAGTGTATCGAAGAAACTTAAAGGGACTGACAGAGGATTTGATTTAAGCAAGCACAGTGACTTCATGCTTCACAAGCTTCAGCGATTATATATATTTCGAGTAGTGACTATGAAAGAAAGGAGGTCTTTAAACAGTGGTTTAGATTCTAAATTGTGTGCCTAAGCAGGGAGTTTGAATATAATCTGGTATTGATACCGTCTTATATTCCATATACTCGTATCTTGGATTTCGTCAGGATATTGACGTGGTTCATAACAAGATGAGATTCTGACTGATTATTTTAGTCATCCTGCATGGTGTATTTATTAACGTAGGTTTCCACAATAAATGAGAGATTTGACCTTCAGCGGCATAAGTAATGGACGGTGATGCTTCCTTGGATGGCTGATCGCTTATCCAAACAATCTTCACCCTCATTTCACGAGTTGGGTTTCTGGTCTCAACCTTGAGCGGTGTATCGAAGAAGCATTAAGGGGCCAACGCAGGACTGTGTAATCCCAATTCAGAGCTATTGTGTCGATGCTAAAGGTTGTGGACGAGTTTATTGAGGTTTCGGGTAAAACAAGGTATAACGAAATACTCGTAGGATCATCCCAAGTGTTTGATTTATGCAGACACATTGACTTCACTCCACACAAACTTTAGTGAATAAAGGTATTTCGGTTTGTGACTATGGAAGAGAGGAGGTCGTTCAAAGAAACTTATGGACGATGAGGACTAAGTTGACCTATTGTAGGTATTTTGTGTCAACACTTCATTTTGGAGTGAATCGTCAGGGGATTTGCATAGAATCTGGTATCAAGATGTTATATTGCACTGTAAAGGGTGGCTGATATGTAATGCAACAAAGTAAAGCGCTATATTTTTTTAATTTTTTTTTAAATTTTATTGTTCAAAAGCAAAAAATGTCGGAAATAACATAAAATTTTAGAAACAGTTTAGATTTGTTCGAATTGGCCACCTTTGGCACGAATTATGGCCTTCAAACGGCCGACAAAGCCATCACACGCTGTACGAAAGTAGCTCTGCGGTATTTTGGCCCATTCCCGGCGAAGCGCCGTCCTGAGATGATCGATACTTTGGTTTGTTTTAGTGCGAACCTTACTCTCTAAAATGCCCCAGGCGCAAAAGTCCAACGGAGAAATGAAGTCCTGTTGGAATGTCCATGGTCTGCGGCCGAAATGTTTGTCTGCCCAGGGCTTCAATACTGTCTTTAGGACATTTTCCCGATAATATTCGTCATTTATTTTGACCCCATGGTCGATGAATACGAGCGGGGAGCGACCATCGGCCGTTACGGCGGCCCATACCATTACCATCGGCGGCGCTTGAGTTCTGGTGGCCAATCGAAGGTGTAAATTTTTAGCTGACCTCTTTGGCAAGTAAACCCGATCATTCTGATATGTAATGCAACAAAGTAAAGCGCTATATTTTTTTAATTTTTTTTTAAATTTTATTGTTCAAAAGCAAAAAATGTCGGAAATAACATAAAATTTTAGAAACAGTTTAGATTTGTTCGAATTGGCCACCTTTGGCACGAATTATGGCCTTCAAACGGCCGACAAAGCCATCACACGCTGTACGAAAGTAGCTCTGCGGTATTTTGGCCCATTCCCGGCGAAGCGCCGTCCTGAGATGATCGATACTTTGGTTTGTTTTAGTGCGAACCTTACTCTCTAAAATGCCCCAGGCGCAAAAGTCCAACGGAGAAATGAAGTCCTGTTGGAATGTCCATGGTCTGCGGCCGAAATGTTTGTCTGCCCAGGGCTTCAATACTGTCTTTAGGACATTTTCCCGATAATATTCGTCATTTATTTTTACCCCATGGTGGATGAATACGAGCGGGGAGCGACCATCGGCCGTTACGGCGGCCCATACCATTACCATCGGCGGCGCTTGAGTTCTGGTGGCCAATCGAAGGTGTACATTTTTAGCTGACCTCTTTGGCAAGTAAACCCGATCATTTTGTTTGTTCACAAACTGCTCAATTTGGAATGGCTTCTCATCGGAGAAAACCAAATTCGGTAACTGGCCACTTTCGTGTAAACGAAGCAACTCCTTGGTTCTTTCCAGTCTAACTTTTTTTTGTGCATCGGTGAGCTCTTGCACTTTTTGGAACTTCACTGGCTTTAGTCCAAGCTCATTTTTTAATATGTGTTGTATCCGTTCTCGCGATATGTTCAGCTCACGAGCAATTTTTCTACCACTGCGGCGTGGATTTCGATCAAATCTGGCCTTCACTTTTCGGATCATTTCTGGTGTTGTTACCTTTTTTTTCGTCCACTTTTTGGACGCGGTGCAACACTGCCAGTATCACGGTAACGAGCAATGGTACGAGAAACAAAAGAAAAAATGCTGGAGGGCTCTAACGATAGCCACTTGTGTTTTTATACCCAAATATAAAGCAATCACACTATCACGCTTGAATTCCATCACGAATAACTTTTTTTCTGAATGCAGTAGATCAAAATGCTTTTGTAAGCTTGTAAACAATAAAATGAACTGTCACTGAAATAAATCTGTCAGCTATCAGACTAGCGGTTTAGAAATGATAGCAACCCGAAATTGGTTGCAATACATATCAGCCACCCTGTATTTTCGATTTCTGCTGGATATTGCCTAGACTTAGGGCCTGTTTCTGTAACTTATTTTCGTTCGTTTACGGAGAACGATCAAAAATCTCTCAACTATTACTTGAATTCTATAAAACGCAGGTTAAAAATATTTTAGGTACGAGCTCTTTACGTGCTTTTCTATAGACACACCGAATTATAAACTGCTGTGACTTATAGATTTCTCGGAATAATTGAGTGATTTTTGATCGTTCGCCGTAGACGAACGAAAATAAGTTACAGAAACAGGCCCTTAACAGGTATAGGGTATTCATTTCTATATATTTCCTGTATTAATCGTATTCTAATTAAATGCTTTCAACCATTCTAAATGGTATAGTTATCGTGGAATAACTTCAGTTCTGAAATCGGTGTAAAACTTTTCCGACAGTGCTGCACTGAAATCTCCAGATCTGGTCGGCTACAGACATTTTCTGGTAGTTTTCGGACCTAAGAATTATTTTCAGCGGTAGTTCACCTTTCGTAGATGACTCGTCGTTTACAATTTGATCGATGTTGTACTTGTATGCAATTTCGAGTCGAGTTAACTGGAGATCAAAAATAATCAGATCCATGTTCTCTGATAAGTTGAAAGGTCGACGATACATGATGGAGATTAATTAATTGAAGATCGCATATGATCTGGCGCATTTTCCTTGATAAGTTAAATTTTTACAGGTATTATGTATTTTTTATTGCTTGTATTGTGTATCACCAATCTCAATGCATTTGTATCTATTCAGAATAGTAGGTACAAGTTTATAGGAGTTTTTGGATTTGATCAGGTATCGCAGCACGCTCTTCCGTGATCAGGTCAATTTCTGATCGAATTCGTTATTGAACCTTTTGGGACATTTTTCAGTTACAAACTTTATGTGGGCTGGCTTCCTACAGAACTGATGCTATTGACTTATCTGCATGCTATTGACTTATTAGCCCTTTGAGCTTAGTGCCTAACATCGGAGCTTTTTTGTCGACGCGGAGAGTTCAGAGAGATTGTTGAGGTTTCCATTTAATAAGGTACCGCAAAATAAAGTGGAATAAATGATTTGATTTCTGCAAGTATATTGATTTCATTCTTCACAAATCTTATAGATTACATGTACATTGTTTTTGGATTTGAAACAGTGGTGGGGACTCCTGAGATATGGACTGTGATCAGACTCATCATGTTTAGGAATTGACCGATGACTATGTGGCCCTATTTCAGGTGTTCTGTGCCAACATTGAAGGTTGGGACGAGTTTAAAGGTTG
Organism: Eudasyphora cyanicolor; assembly: GCA_963930755.1. Lineage (NCBI taxonomy): Eukaryota > Metazoa > Arthropoda > Insecta > Diptera > Muscidae > Eudasyphora > Eudasyphora cyanicolor. The sequence goes on along the minus strand of OZ005737.1, from coordinate 52,392,421 downwards.
ACAAATTTATGTCCCTAGTACTACCACGGGCCATGTTGCTCCTCATCGGGACCAACCTGTTTGATACACAAACTTATCAACGGTACGAATATCGGTACCGGATAGATCCGTCGGGATTTGTCTAGCTACCCTACAGGTGTCGATTTATGTCACAGTCGACGTCTGCTCTGAATTTAAAGATGTAGCCTCCAGAGACTTAATGGTAGCATGGCTGTCGCTAGTGGTGGTCACTATGTTGCTACTAAGCTACTTGGCGACTTCCATTTAGAGATGTCAAACGGGATTGGTTTTCACAAATCCCGGGATTCGGGATTTTTAAATTGCAAATCCCGGGATTCCGGGACTTTTTCGGGATCCTGAAATTGTTTGATATCCCGGGATTTTCGGAATAAATCGGGATTTTCGGAATCACGAAATTGTTCGATATCCCGGTATTTTCGGAGTTTTCGGAATTAATCGGGATTTTGTCATTCTTAATAATGTGATATTTCGAAATGGAATATAACAATTTTAGTTCAGTTTTAATTTAATTTTAATTAATTTAAATAAGGATAAAAACAGCTAAAGCGTAAAAAATACAAACTTTTATTAAAATATTTCACAACATTTTAGCTATGAAAAAATTTTGGTCCAATTTCAGTTTGTCGTCTGAATTATTATTGATGTTATAATGTTCTTTCATTAAAGCACGAAAAATATTTTTTCAACTTGAGAAATCAGTTTGACTAATTCCGTTTTTATGGGACCAAATCGATTTGTCGATCCATATCAGATTTTATATTATGATTCTTTCATAAAATTTAAAGAATAGAATACAATGATCTTCGTTTGTGGGAAACAAACTCTATTTGTGTTCCTGTTTTAAGTTTACTTATTTACAATTACATTTATGATATATTTTGTAGTTCTTCTTCAAATTTCTAATTTGTTCACCGGATTATGTCAATGTTTTTTGATGTTAACAATTTGCTTCATTAGTTTACATTTTCGACAGAGATTATCTATATTTCAATTAATATTTTATACGAGACAGCTTCATATATTATTATTAAAATATCTTATTAAAATATTCATTTTAAAAAATCCCGGGATTCGGGATTTTTCGGGATCGGGATTTCCCGGGATTTTCGGTATCGGGATTTCCCGTTTGACATCACTACTTTTATTATTACCCTTATTTCAGCTTGATAGACACTGCATGTATCTGGTAGTCTGTGTGTTATATCAGGACTAAGTTTATTACAGTGTAATCCGTTGCCAAACTTCTCATCAAGCTTCGAACCATCTATAAAGAAATTGAAATACTTCCTTTTTTCAGATATTATGACAACCCATTCCTCTCTTGCAGGTATATTTGTGGTGAAGTTCCTCTCGAAGGTGTACACTGTTGATACATAGTCCAGTCGGTCAGTTACCATAGCACTATGTATACTGTGATATCCTCATGTGGCCATAGTTCTTATACCTGCACATTAATCGTAATGCAGCTCTGGTGGCAACTTCTCTCGCTGGATAAGATCTATTATAGACTGTGTAGCTGTAGTTCTTAAAGCTCCGCTTAGGGTGGCAGTTTTCTGGTCCTTCATTAATTGATTGCTTTCCTGCAGAAAAATAGAGCGACGTTGGGCTTCCTTACTCGTTCCAGTACATTAAGTCTGAATGACAATTTCCTATCAGAATTATTCCTAGAAATTTTGGATTTTCGGAAAAGAGTAGCTCTGTTTAATATATCCGAGGAGGGTCCACATTTGGAACCTTATGCATCCTTATAAAGATGGCTAATTCTGTCTTGTTTGGGTTAACTCCCAAACCGCTGGTTCTGGCCCATCTAACAAATTTGTTCTAAGCCTGTAGGATGTCTCTGAGAACGTTGAGGAATTTGCCAGTTACTGCGATTGCCACAACGTTCAAGATCTAACAGGATTTCATTCACCGATAGGTTCCAAATTGGTGGAGATACCACTTATCTTTGTGGGGTTCATCTGTTTACAAACTTTGTTAGAGTTGTAGACCTACGACTTGCTGTTATTGGTCTTCTGTTGAGAAGGCTTTGAATTAGCAATAACCGCATCTGAGTGAATGTTGTTAAAAGTCCGTTCTATGTTAAAGGCCATTGTGAATTCATTGAAGTGTAGGGACGATTCAACAGTGCCCACAACTTCGTGCGGGCAGATTATGTATACTTGCCCTTGTTGTTAACATGTTGGAGGGATGATAGGCTAATTAGCCTAAAGTCCTTTGGTCTAGTGTGTGATATTTTTCCCAATTTGGGTATGCATACCACTTTGGCATCCCTCCATCGATTGGGGATATATAAGAGCCTGATACAGTCTTCATAAATGTTCTCCAGCCAGGGGGTAATTTACTTTATCAAGTTCTTCTATTCTGCTGGATTAATGCCGTCTAGTCCAAGTGATTTAAAGGGTTCAAAGCTGTTAATCGCCTAACTGATTCAGAATTTCTCAGTCAACAACCTAGCGATGCTTGCAGTCTTCTCGTTCTGTTCTTGGTCCTGCTGTTCCTCGAGTTCTGTTAGTGAGTTCTGCGGGTAATGTGTGTCGAGCAGTAGTTTCAGCTACTGCTCGCTGCTTTTTGTTGCTTTTGCGTGATTGAGATTAATGTGCAGAATTCTTACCAAGAGTGATATCGATCTTCTCTTCAGTGTGATCTAGGAGAAAGTCCCAATCAGATGTTCGAAGAGCTCCCCTCAGCCCCTTAGTGTCCGAAGACATGCATTCGTAGTCGAAAATGGATGGATATCGCCTTTGTGTTAGAGCTTGAGACTCCACAAATTATTGGCGCGTATGGCTCCATAGTTCCAAGAGGTTAAGTGGTGACCACTGTTGAAACCTCTGTAGTGGGGGCTACAACCTTCTTGTATACCTTCAGAACTTTAGTCAAGTTGGTGTGCCGCTTTTGATTAATATGCAGATTCTCCGCCACTTCTCTTTTAAACTTTCCTTTTCGTTTACACGACTTAATTTTGTTTCGGCTATTCTTTGTGAATAATTGTAGTTTCGGAGTGCGAAAGCCCGGGTACGGGAGAGTTTTCTCCCCCCCTTTCCGACCGCCTCTCTCACCGAAAATATGCTAAACATTCAGCCCGTGTAAATAGGAACTTAGCAACTCGGAAATGTCAGCAGAATCGGATTGTTCTTCTGTAACCCAGGTGATTGCTCTGCGGCGACTAGGGATGTGGGATTAGGGTTTTCTCGACAACATTCAACTTGGCGCTAAGCCAGATCTCACCTACTCGAATTATATCAGCCTTCTGTTGGTCTGGCGATTTTCCTTTTCTATATATTTTGTTCTAGGTCCGTGCTAAAATTACATGTTGTTGATTTGTAATATTCATATTTAAATTTCACTACCCAACCCACATTGCACACCAAAATCCACTTGTAAGTTGTAATTAACAAATATTGCCCCAGGGCAAAAGGTGCAGAACCCTATTTCCTGTTAAAATGTTAAATCCCGCTTTTAAATTACAACTTCCGTTGGGCTTTAAAAGAAAAACATTAAAATCAAAATCGCCACAATAAACATAATTATCGGCTGAGAATCCGCTGCTTAATTTTTAATAAACATTAAAACAAAAATAAAACGGCCGCCTAACTAAATACCCCATCATTAGGACAATACAAAATATGCATAAATGCCGGACGGTTGGCCGTTCCGTAAGGTAGTCAGTTGCCTCAGAGCTAACGAAAAGTGTAAAGAAGAAAATTGTGCCACTGGCTCCCTTCCCACCCCTCATCAAGCAAATGAACCCAGACACCCACAACGGTAGTTTGAAACGAAAAACCGCCATTATCCTGTACTGAAACGAATGTGCGTTTTCCTTCATTCCAGCGCCGTGCATAAAGCACGTGTTATTCAAGTGAAACAAAAATCCCACCACATTAAACGAGTGGAGGGAAGATGAGAAAAGTAGAAAGAAAATAACGAGTAAAGGAAGAATGTCGAAAAGACCGACAGGAATTTTTCTGTCATATCCTCTATGGCATTTGCGCACTTTCGTCCCCCCACAATTAAAGGGCTCCATTAGGTGCAAAGAGTAGTAGGAAAGGAATCCCGCTACTTTCTGCTTCCTAACTCTCTCTCATTTTCTCACTTTATTCCATGTCTCTTGTTTTCAAGGGAAAGAAATTTTGGTTGGGTTAGGTGAGGGAAAGACAACCCCCTTCAACAAAATTGTCTGACAATTTTATGCTTTGGAGATTTTTTTCGTTTTATATCCTTTTTCTAATATTGACACACACATATTTTTTAATTTAAGGAGAAAATACAAAAAGAGAGTTGTGTGTGTTGTGAAAAGGGCTCTCCGTGGGCGGGAGAGACCACTAATGACAGATTAATTTTAATACTCAACTGTCAATTTTCATTTAATGCCCCATCATCTGTTATAGTTTATGTCATTGTTTTTGTTTTGACATAAACTTTGATGTTTTTTGAAAAAGTCAGCAGTCAGCCAAAAAGAGAGAAACGCAAAATACCATAACAATAAAAAGTACAAATTATTGTTATATCAATTCTTTGTTTTGTTTTCTTTACTTTCAGGAGCTTGAATTGGTATATCGAAAAGGAGACCACGACAAAATAATAAAAAGGTGAGTTTAGCGGAAGTAAATCAAAACAAATGACAAGAATGCCTTTTTCATTTTTTCTCGTCTGTCTGGTGAATATGATCAGTGCTGAAGTTGTATTTAGAGATGTCGAACGAGAAATCCCCAACCCGGATTCGAAATTTTAAAAAATTATAAGTGTGGAAAAGATACCAACATCCCGCAATATCCCTGGATCATATTTCTCAATCCCGAATCCGGGGATTTGCGAAACTCAGTCCCGATTGACATCCCTAGTTGTATTGCAATAAATTCAGCTTTGCAGTTTAATAGCCACTTTAAAATGTAAAGATCAATGCTGAAGCCATTGCACATACCGTTTTATCACGACACAATAATAAAGGTAGGGCTTGGATTTTAGCAGAATCGTACAGTAGGACGGACCCGGCTATATGGTACCCTACACCACCCTGTTAGAACGGAATAAATACAACGTTATCAGTGTTGGTGTTACAATATAGTTCTGCAACAGTAAGATGCCAATCGGAAGATTATTATATAGGAGGGAACTATAAAACACATACGATTCTGTGCAAAATTTCGGCTAATGAGTGCAATTTCCGTACTTAGCTGACAATTTTTTTTTTCGGCGAAAAATTTGCGTATTCAGTTTATAAAAAAGCGTTCCAGAACAAAAAGGAAGGCAACGCTATTTCCTTGATTAAGCGTATTAGAGCAAAGAACAAAAATTTTATTTTGGTGAAAAAAATTCCTCCAAATTAAAATTTAAAATCTTTATAATTCCTTAAATAAGCGTCCTAGAGTAAAAATGGCGATCTTTTAATACTCTCATATGGCTATAATTCTTTAAATAATCGTCCTAGAGCGAAAAGTATTGAATTTTGTGATCACTTAAATTTTGGTGAAAATATTGAATTTGTCCAGCCAAACATAAAAACTTCTTAAAAAAGCGCCCTAAAGCGAAAACGTATTATATATTTTCGGTAAAAACTTTCATTTCCATAGCCTAAATAAACAGCCTAGAGAGAATGGTCACTTGATGTTTGGTGAAAATATTGAATTTTACAAATATAAAATGGCTATAATTATTTTGTGATCATTTTAAATGTCCCTAGTCAAAATTAAAATGACAAAAACTTAAACAAGTTTCGTACAGCGAAAAGCAGGAATTTTGATAATCAGTTTTGGTGGTGAAATCTTTGATTTTCCCTATTCATAATTAGGCTTCCTAGAGGGTATTTTATAATCACTTGATTTTTGGTGAAAATATTGAATTTGCCAAAGTATAAATTGCCAAAACCTCATTAAAAAGGGTCCTAAAGCGAAAACGACGAAATTGTTTGATTACTTTTTGAATAACCATAGCAGACCTTAAAACACCTTGAATAAGATCTCTAGAGAGTATTTTATGGTCACTTATTTTTAATGAAAATATTTAACTTGCCTAGACAAACTTATAAAAACTATATTCCTCTTAGAGCAAAAAGGACGAAATTCATAATTACTTCATTTAATTTTCCCAAACTTAAAATGGATATAACTCTTCAAACAAGTTTTATATAAAGAAGTTTCAGGTTCGGGTGTCAGCCGGAGTTATCAACCCACATAGATCAATTAAGGTCCCCAGTGCTACTAAGAGTGCAGTTGACCCTCATCGGAACAAACCTGTTTTACACAAAGTTATCAACAATACAAATATCGGTACCGACCCGATCTGCCAGATTTTGTAGAAAAGAGTTAATCCTTAGACCATACAAGATACCAGCATCCAGTACTTTGATAACAAGGTTTATAAAGGGTCCGCCAAATAACTTTTTTTTTTTAAATGCTATAAAAAAAACTACTACTACTGGATGGTCAGTGGGCTTCAACTCCTGAACCAATTGGACTTTGTATGGCGTCATACCAAGGTCTTTATGCAAAATTCGTCTCAATGATGTCTCCGAAATGTTCAGTTGTTGAGAACGACGGTGAATTGATGTTGATGGCGCTTCACGCACACTTTCTGCCACAGCAGCAATATTCTCGGGTGTACGCACTGTTTTTGGCTTTTCACGCTTTGGTTTATCGATGAGGATGCCAGTTTCTTTCACTTTTTTCACAAGATAACGAACATACGGAGCTGACGGTACTTCTCTTCTTCCAAAATCCGTACGCAATTTTCGCACACATTCTGCAACATTACCATGATTTTCAAAGTAATGTCGCAATATTCGCAATATACACATATTCGTTCAGCGGAAGGATAAAACTAATTATCTGTCAAATCAGACATGAGCTAAGTGTTACCATTCACGAAATAAGCACTAGTTGAAAAAAAAGTTATATGGCGGACCCTTTATATAAAACAAATTATTATTTGCGTTCTTTTCATTAAAGTAGGAAATAGATCGGCGCGGTCGATAAAACGGCGCGTTGCCGATAAGCCGCCGCCGGCGACGACAATTTGCTAAGGGCTTGCTTCGCTGCACGTACCGTTTTATCATGGCTCATTAATAAAGGTATCGTAAGAATTTTATCAGAAACATATCGAAAGATTTTTATTAAAAAAATTTTAAAGGCCATAACTCTTTAACAGCCTGTTTCTGTAACTTAAAATTTTGCTTTCGTTCGCTTGCCAGACTCGTACGAAAACGTAATCATTTCAGTGTACATTTTGGTTTCTCTATCTCTCTTTGCTGTCATCTGGGCGAACACAAATGTCAGATCGAGTCACTTTATTTTATTTGTCGACTGATAGGAACAATGACAATAAAAACGTTATTAAAACCAAAAAATAAGTAGATATAAATACAATTATGGTAAAAACAATTAAATAATAATAAAATTGTATACATATGTTTACATTTTTAAGCATAAAGAAGTCAACATTGGCAGTTTGCTAAGATGGAAAAATTCATCCGTGCACAATGAGAGAGATGTGAGAGAGAAAGTAATGAGAGTGTTGGATCAGCTCAGATGAACCACCCAGGGTTGATTTTTGGCCACCACTAGTGTAAAGGATACAGAGTTGTATTTTCTAAGTTCGACCATACAAAAATGTGTGCTTTTTTAGACCGGAAGTTGTGAAATTATTGACCTGGCAATTTCATTATTTGCCTATTGGTAAATTGTTAACGTCATTGACGTAAAGCCAGGCGAACGAACGAACTTTAGAGAAACCAAATTCCAGACGAAAGTGTGTGATTGGTTTTCGTTCGCATAGACTTTCGTTAGAAATACAGAAACAAGGCCGTAAATAAGATATCCTAGGAGCATTTTATGATCACTTATTTTTAGTGAAAATTTTTAATTTTCCTAGACAAACTTAAAATGGCTTTTACACCTTAAATATTTTAATTTTCCCAAACTTAAAATGGATATAACTCTTCAAACAAGTATTATATAAAAAAGGTTTAGGTTCGGGTATTAGTCGGAGTTATCAGCTCACATAGATCATTTAAGGTCCCCAGTGCTACCACGAACGCAGTTGACCCTCGCGGGAACAAATCTTTTTGACACACAACGTTATCAATAATACAAATATCGGCACCGGCCAGATCTGCCTGACTTTCTGGGAAAGCTGGATCAGTGCGGAACAGACACAAAGCAGGTGCTCAATGTTATCCACATCTTCCCCACCTCCACAGCTTCTGCAAAAATAATTGGATTCAATTCCCAACCTCCTGTCAGATTCGACGATTAGGTAGCGCACGGTCAGAACTGATACTAACGTAGACAGTTTTTATCTCTCAAGTGAGAGGTAATGTTTTGTGCTTCTGTGGTCCTACCGTGATCTGATTTGCAAACTACCTTACAAGTGTCAGTTCTTTAAGAGTGTCAGAGCTTTTCTGTGGAATGTGGCTCACCAATATAGGCAAGTTCTTCGAGAATTTGCTATGTGGGCCCAGCAAGTTTGTCGGCTTTGCAGTTCTCCAGTATATCCTATGCCCATGAGGTATATGTTAAACAGATCAAATTGTAAATATCCAGGGCGATTTTGTAATGGCTGACCCTTTAGATAAGCGCCCCTGATCAAGAAGGACAATATTTTTCGATCACTTTTATTAATTTTGAATTCCCCAGCCATATTTGGTTAAATAAGCGTGCAAATTTTTAATTTGTCCAGTCAATCTTAAAATAGTTATACCTCTTTAAATAAGCGTCATACAACGGAAGGATGACGTTTTTGATACCCATTGTTTGGAAAAAATTTAATTTCCCAACAAAAGGGAAAAATTTCTCATGTTTTTTGGTGAAAATGTTGAATATGTCCAGCCAAATTTAAAGTTTTTATAACTTCTTAAATAAGCGACCGACCGAAATATTATTACTTATTTTCGGCGGAAAATTTGATTTTAGCCAAAATGTTTTTAAATAACTACAATTCCATAAATAGGCATCCTAGAGTAAATGATCACTTGATTTAAGGTAAAAATATTGAATATGACAAATTTCAACTGGCTATAACTCCTTAAGTGAACATCAATTTTTTGATCAACTTTTTAAATTTCCCCACTCAAATTTTAAATGGTTATAACACCTTAAATATGCTTTCTAGAGCTTAAAGGACGGAATTTATTGATCACTTATTTTTGCTTAAAGTTTTGATTTCCCCTAGAACTTTGATTTTTCCGAGCCAAAATGTCTGTAATTTACTACTCCCTAGGGAGAATGTTCACATAAATTCTGGTGAAAGTGTTGAATTTGTCAAACTTTAAATGGCTATAATTCCTAAGTAATCACCTACTTTTTGGTGACATTTTAAAAAAATCCCATGTAAAATTGAAAACAATCACTTATTATTACCCAAAGTTTTGATTTCCCCTAACCAAATTTAATATTTTTATTATTATTAACTTTAGCCCCTCAAAAAAGCTTCCTAGAGAAAAAGGAAGAAGTTTTCTGATCATCTAGTTATTGTGGAAATTTAAAAAAACTTATTTTTTGTTTTTTTTTTATTCGATCTGTTGACTTTTCATAGTTTTGTTTTTGTCTATCAAGTTCGAGATCATTGTTTTTGTTATCTACAAAACAGAAAAACAAACGCTATTTGACAAAACCTCCTTAAAAAAGCTTCCCATAGCGTAAAGAACGACATTTTATATTCACCTGTTTTTTGGTTAAAACGTTGTTTGTTCCATAGCCAAACATTAAATGGCTTTAAATCCTTACAAGAGTCGTAAACCAAAAATAACATTTCTATTTTTTTCGTTGACAATTTTAATATTAAATGTTTAACTTTAAAAATATTAAATGTGTAACTAAATTTTCTGATCACTTATTTTTTGTAAAAATTTTAAATTAACAAAAACTGCTTAGATAAGCTTCCTATAGCGAAAAGAACCACATTTTGTGATGACTTATTTTTTAGTGAAAATTGTGATTTTCCTTACTCAAATTTAAAATGGTTATAACTCTTTAAGTGGTGTCACATTGATACAGTTTTCGGAAAGATAATCCTTTGATCGATAGTTCTTTTTTCGGAAAAATTTATTCCACTCTAGGTAAAAAAACGAGATTCTTCCATAAAATTTCAAAAATATTAATACAGTCAATCTTGTAAAGAGAACAGCTAACGGAGCCATAATAGAGCTCTCTGCATACGGAGGTAAAAAGAAAAAAATAACTAAAATTAGGACTATCTTTGATAAATGCAGTTGTTATCAAAGACAATTGAAGGTCTTTCGTATGCGAATGAGAAGTATTTTCGAATGTCTCAATCAGGGATGGAAAAGTGAGTACTTTAGTACTTTTTTCAGTACTTTTCCACTTCCAAAAGTACCGAAGTACCCCCACCGCCATTTCAGTACTATTTTATTCTATCTATTTATTCTGCAGAAGTGAGTCCTTACAGAATCGCTTTTTTATTTCAACAATAATCAAACGAAGTTTAATTTATATAGAAGTAAATGTTAAAAATTTAAAAAAATATACACCGAAATTGTGAGGTAGGTGTAGGATATATATTTTTAATTCATTTATTTTCTGAAAATGGGTTTTGATTAAATCAGAGGAATGTGCATTTTAAGAAGAATTTTTGCGAACCGCTTGCAGCTATTTGAAGTTTTCTTTCCGAATAGAAGAGCATTTGACAAATTCATAATTCTATGAAATGATTTTAGGGAATAGCTATAATTGGAATGTATTTTGAAAGACACGTTATTACATAAGTTTTTATAGTTATGGAGCAAAATCATGTCATATATCGTCATTTGAAACGAGAAAGGGCCTATCGTCATATTTGAAAATTTTACAGGAGAAGCAATAAATAAATAAAATAAAAAAATGTTTTCGTTAGAAAAACGTGGTTTTTAGGATAATACCTAAACATAATGATGCATATATAAATTCACACAAACATGATTTTAAACTTGTTTGTGAAAATATTGCGTGAAATATCAATTTTTAATTACAAATAAAAGGAAATAATTTGTTTTTAGGCCCTTTTGAGTTTTGCATTAGTCATTAATTTAATTATATTTGCATTAAATTAATATTATAAAAGAAAAAATACCTTTTCAACTTAAAAAGTACCATTTTAGTACTTTTTGAGAAATCGAATTTTCCATCCCTGGTCTCAATTGTTATTTCGACAGTCAGCTCTGATATGGTGTCTATACCTTCAATTGTCTTTGGTTTTTATGTCAATCCAATTACTTTTCGCTAAAACTCGAAAAAATTATAAATTATAATTTTTAGCTGAAAATGTACTACCTATATTTGTTATATCTAGAGTATAAAACCGGATTTCCCGGGATTGATTTTTAAGTATCCCGGTGTTCGGTATTTCTGAATCCCAAAGAAACTGTCATTCCGGATTTCCCGAACGACATCCCGACCACTGATGTAGTACTATCGATTTTTGATTGGCTTGGCTATATCCAACTAAGGTTTGAAGCTCGAATACAACTACCACAGTCATGGACGGAATTGCCTTTGTAAGGTTTGGAAATTGACTAACATAGCTGATCACTGAACAGTTTAAGAACAACTAACAAAGCTGATCACTTCATAGTTTAACAACCATTGCCACTCAGTGGTGTTAACCAGGGATGGAAAATTCGATTTCTCAAAAAGTACTAAAATGGTACTTTTTAAGTTGAAAAGGTATTTTTTCTTTTATAATATTAATTTAATGCAAATATAATTAAATTAATGACTAATGCAAAACTCAAAAGGGCCTAAAAACAAATTATTTCCTTTTATTTGTAATTAAAAATTGATATTTCACGCAATATTTTCACAAACAAGTTTAAAATCATGTTTGTGTGAATTTATATATGCATCATTATGTTTAGGTATTATCCTAAAAACCACGTTTTTCTAACGAAAACATTTTTTTATTTTATTTATTTATTGCTTCTCCTGTAAAATTTTCAAATATGACGATAGGCCCTTTCTCGTTTCAAATGACGATATATGACATGATTTTGCTCCATAACTATAAAAACTTATGTAATAACGTGTCTTTCAAAATACATTCCAATTATAGCTATTCCCTAAAATCATTTCATAGAATTATGAATTTGTCAAATGCTCTTCTATTCGGAAAGAAAACTTCAAATAGCTGCAAGCGGTTCGCAAAAATTCTTCTTAAAATGCACATTCCTCTGATTTAATCAAAACCCATTTTCAGAAAATAAATGAATTAAAAATATATATCCTACACCTACCTCACAATTTCGGTGTATATTTTTTTAAATTTTTAACATTTACTTCTATATAAATTAAACTTCGTTTGATTATTGTTGAAATAAAAAAGCGATTCTGTAAGGACTCACTTCTGCAGAATAAATAGATAGAATAAAATAGTACTGAAATGGCGGTGGGGGTACTTCGGTACTTTTGGAAGTGGAAAAGTACTGAAAAAAGTACTAAAGTACTCACTTTTCCATCCCTGGTGTTAACCGAGCGTTTAATCCTCCTGAGACGGGGTTGCAATTTGGATTCTTATGCATGCTTATTCTTTGGAATAAGGGTGCGTTTTTAATTATAAAAAAAATATGTTAATTTCTAGTTGAGCATCATTGTTCCTAACGAAATGGGGTGAATAGTTTCCTGTTGCGGTGGACAATTTATGGTGTCATAAAATATTTAGTTTTTAACATTGAAATAATATTATGTTTCGTATGTTAAAGTTATCACTATCGTTTCTTTTTTATTATTTAAGGATATGCGCTGAACATGTGTGACATGCACAGTTATTTGTGGCATCACCACCTCATGGACAGAGAACCACAATTTCTCCTTCATAGAAGAACTATTTAATTTTTTCAAACTAACCCCTATTGTTAAGCTTTACCTAACAATTAACATTTTAAAATTCCACGTCAACTGTAACCTATATATAAATGTAGGTTAGCTCAAGTGGGTGCTGAAAATAGTTGTTAAAGGAATATTTGAATTTATTATGAGATCGGAACTCCCAACTATTTAATCTAATAAAAATATATTTCTATTCTAAAGAAAAATTCAAAATTTTCAATAAAATGGAAGGCTTAAATATTTTAGATTTTTAAAAGTCCATTTGCATTTTATTTCAGGATAGTTTTTAATATTTTGAAATTTTTTACTAATCTTGACAGTCCGTTTGCACCACATCGAAATACTTATGTTCATAAAGGATATTTATAATTTATAGCCGTGTCTTTCTGTCTGTGTTTAGAAATTACGACACAGTCCGTAATAATATATATCAGATAAGAAAATTCGGCAGATAAATAAATAAAGTATAAAAATATGTCCTAGTTTTTAGGAAAAGTGATTTCCCCAAATAAATTAACTTAAATTGATAATAAATTATCATGATTTAATTTTTTCCTAAAAATTAGAAACGATTCTACTAGAAATGTACCTATTTCATGCAAGTTTTATTTTCTATAAGGAAAATTAAGTTCAATGTTGATGAACTCATTTTTACAGGGTTTTCCAACAAGGGGTGTTATTTTGAATCACCCGGTATTTCGGTAGCTGTCACTTTTGACGCTTTTATTCTTTGACATTTAACAAGTAGTAAACTACGCAAATTGTCGCATCTGGGGCTCGGAAAACCCAAGAGTTATTGTTGAGAAGCCTCTCCATCCTCAAATTGTGACTGTTTGGTGCGGTTTATGGTCCGGAGGGGTCCTTGGACCTTAGTTTTTCGAAAATGAGGTTGGATCAACAGTTACGGTGAATGGATTGCGCTATCTAGAGATGATTAATGATTTTTTATAGTCGGAGTTGGTGTGGACAGCGTTTACTTTCAACAAGACGGTGCTACGTGCCACACAAGAAACGAAAGGGAAAAGTTTCCGGACCGTGTTATCTCTCAAAGAGGTGATCACAATTGGCCACCGAGATCTTGTGATTTAACACCTTGGGACTTCTTACTTTGAGGCCACGTGAAAGACGCCAACAGCCCAGCGTCGATTTAAGACCTCAAAGATAGAATTCGTGAGGCTATCGAGGACATAGGGCAGCCACTTTGCGATTTGGTTATAGAAAATTTCGTGAAAAGGATATGGTCCTGTAAGCGTGGTCGTGGTGGCCATTTGGCTGATGTTGTTTTTCATTATTAACGACATACCTTCCTCTTTATTATGAAATAAACATCCGATCATGTATCTCAAAAAATGGCATTTTTCATTGAATACCAAAATAACACCTCATGTTGGAAAACCCTTTACCTCCCATTCTAGGGTGGAGTTTAAAAAAACCCCAACACTTATAGTACCAATTTTTGGAAACCAGGGGATTTACAGCTCCATTTATTTATGTATATTATTTATTATTATTTATGATTTTTCAATATTTGCGGTCTATTCGATATTTTACTTCGTTTGAATAAAATATTGATTATTATTATTTTTCATGACTGCGGTTTTGCAAAGAAGTTTTATCTATTTTAGTAATCATCATATGAAACCAATCGTTGCAGAGCCCCAAGTTTTACTTTTCCAACCTTTTTTATGCATATTATTCATGTAAAAGAAATTGCATTTCACACAAGTTGAACATTGATGTTGTGGGCTCAGGCCCAAATTTAATGGTATTTTTGGGACCAATCGGACCAATTTTTACTTCATTTGAATACAATATTGTCGGGTGCCAGATCTCCAATTTCAACCCATATTTTTATAACATTTGGACCAAACAGAAATAGCAGGGCTATTCTCACCCATTTAGCAAATTTTAGCCATTTTAACAGACATATTTTACAGATGTTTTAACAAAAAAAAAATAAATCCCAGCACTTAATTGTTTCCTTTTTTTGGATAAATTATTTTTAAGATCAGGTTACTAGCCCTGAGCAACCCCGTTTGCGTTAGTGGGATACGTAACGGTGTCTTTCAGTATCTTCAGGCATCCCGTCTTACCTTAGGATCACATCATTAAAGCGAACAGCTTGATTCAAGACACTTATTCGCAGCTAACCTTTATATCTAAATACATTTCAATATCTGCAACATCAACCCCCTTCAGCATATGTCCACTGAACTCATTAACATGGATATAAAAGGCGAACATGACGATGGATAGGGCATACGCTGAAAAAATGGCTCTCGAATGGAATCCGCAGGTTTCAAGACTCAAAGGACGGCCAAAATTGACATGGCTAAGAACTGTTCATACCCTCTAGGACAGAAATGAGAAGGCTGATGAACTCGCACTGGGAGGGACGGTGGTGGATGCCACAGAAGCAGTGTCATCACTATATCCTCCACAGTGTGAATTCTTCGGCAAGATAGAGCGCTTCTACAGAGATCCAGCTAACCAGAAATGGTGAACCAGATCGGACTGCAATGTTAGAGCACTGACATCAAAGTAACAACATGATTCCGAGAACTACTGTCGGCTCTGTGCAGATGAGGAGGAGCTAGAGACGATTGAGCACCTTCTCTGCCAATGTCCTTAACTATCTAAAAGAAGAAACCGCTATCTAGGTGACTTTATTATCGGAGATCTCGAAGCTCTGTCATCGCACAACATCGACAGAATCCTTTACTTCATTAGGTGCCTGGAATGGCTAGGGATGACAACTACTCATCCATCTGCATAAACGATATGGAAACACCCGTTTTGTTTCAATCCCTTACCTCGCTTTTCTGTTTTCTCCATTTCTAATTAACCTCATCCCCCTACCGATTATATACTCTATTTTACTCCACTCGGTCTCCGAGTGGAGCAGTGCACGCCAGCTATTGGTAGTGTTTTGCGCGTCCCTTAACCTAACCTAACTGTCCAATCAGAAACTTTGTAATATGGCCTGAAATACGAAGAATTGCACATGACAGACGCCGTTGTCCTCTAGGGTCCAACGGAATCCATTTTCAAAACAGTTCAGTTTAATTATAATATTGACTATGTCGGGTTCTGGGTTAATTTCTTGGGACCGAGCCTAAATTTTTAAAACCTATTTTCGTAAATTTTCGAAAAAAACGGAGTGTATTAATTTTAACCAATCTGTCCCACTTAATTTTTTGGCTTACCTATATTTGTAATCATTCATTCTTTACAAAACTTGGAGGCTTCAAAAATTTTATAAAAACTATGTATATTTTTATTTTGGCCATTTTCTTTCGAACTGCTTATATATCGAAACAATGATAAACATCTAATAAATAGAGGTTGATTGCTAATTGTTCCAGAAAAGCTCCTAAATTAAGTAGCCTTAAGTTTGTATTAATATGATTTTTTCATTCCACCAGCGGTTTCAAAGATATCTTATAATTTGTTGCACAAAAATCCTTTTTTTTGAAAAATTTTTTAAAAATTCACAGTTATAATATTTCTATTACAGCCAAAAAATTGAAAGTCTATAAAAGTATGTTGTTTTACTATTTTTTATAGGGAATCAAATCTAACTAATTTTCCCAAAAACAACATTTATTTATAACATATTTTTAAATATTTGATTGCAAATTCAAATAATTGCAAAATTTATGTTTTAAACATTTGTTTTGCATGTTATTTTCTGATTAATGGTCTCTCTTTTAAATTTTGATTTATATTCAAGGGATATAAGAAACATATTTTTTGTTGTGAAAATAAATATATTGAACATTGTTTTTGTTTTTTGTTATTCGATCTGTTGTGACTTTTCATAGTTTTGTTTTTGACTATTGAGTTCGAGATCGTTGTTTTTGTTTTCTGTTAAACAGAAAAACAAACCTTCTTTAAATAAGAAGAATAAGAAATGTGTGAAATGTATTAAGGGTGGTCACTGGTTGGTGGACGATATCGTTTCGGAAGCTACCAAGCAACCTCATCGGCACCTTGGACAAAATACCCTGTCAATAATTGGCACAATATGAGAGCAGCTCAATATGAAATAATTGAGAACTGACTTCAAAGTCCCATATCTCCAAAACATTGCAGACAGTATTTCTCAACCTTAATACATCCCCACACTTCTTGTTTGGTTTTTTGTGTGTCCCTGCAATTTGCGGGGAAGGCACACGATTTGTTGTTATTGTCGCTTCTTACAGCGACAACAAACTTTCGGCCGTACTCTGCCTCATTCATCATTGTTTTTGTTTTTTGTTATTCGATCTGTTGTGACTTTTCATAGTTTTGTTTTTGACTATTGAGTTCGAGATCGTTGTTTTTGTTTTCTGTTAAACAGAAAAACAAACCTTCTTTAAATAAGAAGAATAAGAAATGTGTGAAATGTATTAAGGGTGGTCACTGGTTGGTGGACGATATCGTTTCGGAAGCTACCAAGCAACCTCATCGGCACCTTGGACAAAATACCCTGTCAATAATTGGCACAATATGAGAGCAGCTCAATATGAAATAATTGAGAACTGACTTCAAAGTCCCATATCTCCAAAACATTGCAGACAGTATTTCTCAACCTTAATACATCCCCACACTTCTTGTTTGGTTTTTTGTGTGTCCCTGCAATTTGCGGGGAAGGCACACGATTTGTTGTTATTGTCGCTTCTTACAGCGACAACAAACTTTCGGCCGTACTCTGCCTCATTCATCATTGTTTTTGTTTTTTGTTATTCGATCTGTTGTGACTTTTCATAGTTTTGTTTTTGACTATTGAGTTCGAGATCGTTGTTTTTGTTTTCTGTTAAACAGAAAAACAAACCTTCTTTAAATAAGAAGAATAAGAAATGTGTGAAATGTATTAAGGGTGGTCACTGGTTGGTGGACGATATCGTTTCGGAAGCTACCAAGCAACCTCATCGGCACCTTGGACAAAATACCCTGTCAATAATTGGCACAATATGAGAGCAGCTCAATATGAAATAATTGAGAACTGACTTCAAAGTCCCATATCTCCAAAACATTGCAGACAGTATTTCTCAACCTTAATACATCCCCACACTTCTTGTTTGGTTTTTTGTGTGTCCCTGCAATTTGCGGGGAAGGCACACGATTTGTTGTTATTGTCGCTTCTTACAGCGACAACAAACTTTCGGCCGTACTCTGCCTCATTCATCATTGTTTTTGTTTTTTGTTATTCGATCTGTTGTGACTTTTCATCGTTTTGTTTTTGACTATTGAGTTCGAGATCGTTGTTTTTGTTTTCTGTTAAACAGAAAAACAAACCTTCTTTAAATAAGAAGAATAAGAAATGTGTGAAATGTATTAAGGGTGGTCACTGGTTGGTGGACGATATCGTTTCGGAAGCTACCAAGCAACCTCATCGGCACCTTGGACAAAATACCCTGTCAATAATTGGCACAATATGAGAGCAGCTCAATATGAAATAATTGAGAACTGACTTCAAAGTCCCATATCTCCAAAACATTGCAGACAGTATTTCTCAACCTTAATACATCCCCACACTTCTTGTTTGGTTTTTTGTGTGTCCCTGCAATTTGCGGGGAAGGCACACGATTTGTTGTTATTGTCGCTTCTTACAGCGACAACAAACTTTCGGCCGTACTCTGCCTCATTCATCACGATCTCGAACTCAATAGTCAAAAACAAAACTATGAAAAGTCACAACAGATCGAATAACAAAAAACAAAAACAATGATGAATGAGGCAGAGTACGGCCGAAAGTTTGTTGTCGCTGTAAGAAGCGACAATAACAACAAATCGTGTGCCTTCCCCGCAAATTGCAGGGACACACAAAAAACCAAACAAGAAGTGTGGGGATGTATTAAGGTTGAGAAATACTGTCTGCAATGTTTTGGAGATATGGGACTTTGAAGTCAGTTCTCAATTATTTCATATTGAGCTGCTCTCATATTGCGCCAATTATTGACAGGGTATTTTGTCCAAGGTGCCGATGAGGTTGCTTGGTAGCTTCCGAAACGATATCGTCCACCAACCAGTGACCACCCTTAATACATTTCACACATTTCTTATTCTTCTTATTTAAAGAAGGTTTGTTTTTCTGTTTAACAGAAAACAAAAACAACGATCTCGAACTCAATAGTCAAAAACAAAACTATGAAAAGTCACAACAGATCGAATAACAAAAAACAAAAACAATGATGAATGAGGCAGAGTACGGCCGAAAGTTTGTTGTCGCTGTAAGAAGCGACAATAACAACAAATCGTGTGCCTTCCCCGCAAATTGCAGGGACACACAAAAAACCAAACAAGAAGTGTGGGGATGTATTAAGGTTGAGAAATACTGTCTGCAATGTTTTGGAGATATGGGACTTTGAAGTCAGTTCTCAATTATTTCATATTGAGCTGCTCTCATATTGTGCCAATTATTGACAGGGTATTTTGTCCAAGGTGCCGATGAGGTTGCTTGGTAGCTTCCGAAACGATATCGTCCACCAACCAGTGACCACCCTTAATGCATTTCACACATTTCTTATTCTTCTTATTTAAAGAAGGTTTGTTTTTCTGTTTAACAGAAAACAAAAACAACGATCTCGAACTCAATAGTCAAAAACAAAACTATGAAAAGTCACAACAGATCGAATAACAAAAAACAAAAACAATGATGAATGAGGCAGAGTACGGCCGAAAGTTTGTTGTCGCTGTAAGAAGCGACAATAACAACAAATCGTGTGCCTTCCCCGCAAATTGCAGGGACACACAAAAAACCAAACAAGAAGTGTGGGGATGTATTAAGGTTGAGAAATACTGTCTGCAATGTTTTGGAGATATGGGACTTTGAAGTCAGTTCTCAATTATTTCATATTGAGCTGCTCTCATATTGTGCCAATTATTGACAGGGTATTTTGTCCAAGGTGCCGATGAGGTTGCTTGGTAGCTTCCGAAACGATATCGTCCACCAACCAGTGACCACCCTTAATACATTTCACACATTTCTTATTCTTCTTATTTAAAGAAGGTTTGTTTTTCTGTTTAACAGAAAACAAAAACAACGATCTCGAACTCAATAGTCAAAAACAAAACTATGAAAAATATATTGAATATATTAAAAATCATTTATAATCAACCTTTGGAAGTCTAGTTGCATAAAAACTAAAAAAATAAAGATAAAAAGATCGATGGAATAAAATGTCGCATGCGACATATGGAGTGCGAATGTGATGGAAATGAAATAAAAAATACTACTTAATGTTTTTGAATAAAATAAAAAACATTATTAAGATACATGAATCCGCGTGCGAATGGCATGTTTTTTTGTAATTATCTTGAAAAGGGACAATTGGGCAAAATCAACCTTAGCACCAATTATAGTGCTAATCAAGATAACTTTGTTGGTGAAGTTGGTGAAAATCCCATATGTCTTGCTATTTCTTATTAAAATTTCTAAGATTTGGTTATTTGCATTACAAATCCTTGCTAACAAGAAACATTTCTGGTTAGAATCGCTCTAAATACCAATATTCTCTCAAACGTTGGAGTCCAAATTGAAATTAAGCGTTTAAAACGCGTTCTTAACCCATAAACCGTTTAAAAACCCACACTCAATACAGTTTGAAAACCACTGCGAGCGTAATGTCAATCTCAAAGAAAACAACCACTTTTTGCACTCAATGCTATGTCGTACTCTTTCTCTCTTAGGCAAGTCAACTTTTGTTTGGCCACTGAGAGGAGCCTTTTCGAGAGAAGATTGTAACCAGTCTGTTCGTTTGTGGTGGAAGAGGGTAAAGACCAGACAAAATACAAAACATAATAGTTTGACAGATGTTGAAAGTAAGAGCTGAGCAAAAAATACACCTCCGCGTAAAATGTATTTATTGTTGAAATTGTGAAAATATCGCAAAAATCAAAGAAAATTCTATGAAAATTGAATCAAATTATCAAAATTTTCAATGTTATTAAATAATCCTGAGTGTTTGTGGTTAATGCTGAATGAAAATTAAAGCTATTTAAGTGAAAACTTCAAGCGGCTGATCGGATTTGTCGTTTGTTCGTCTGCTGGTGCTGCCGCCGCAGAAAAGGTAGAAAAGGTGGATAGACAGCCGAAAAAAGAAGAAATAAGTGTGAAGGAAAAAATCCAATTTGTTGTTTCATCTTTGAGATTTTCTTTGTGGTCTCAATCGAGTTGTCCGTCCGTGTGTTGGTTGTAGCCCCAATTCGCCGCGAAGCCCCAACGACGTCGACGTCGTCTTTGCCGCCATCGCCCTGTCGTAGTAAATAAAATAGTGTGTAGCAGAGATTATGACAGAGAGCAAAACAACAGAGTAACTTCATTTCGGTATTTGACATTTCGTTTTCTTGTAATCGCCGCGCCGTGTACGCGTTTGTTTGTGTTTTCTGCTTTGTCGTTGCGTTCGTCTAAATAAAAAATCGATTGTTTACTAAAAAAATGCAGATATAAAGTTTATGAAAGAATTTAAGAGATTATAAATAAATCTATGAAATAATTACAAAATAAAAGAAAATAACAGGAAATAGTGTTACCAGATCTTCCTGGCAGAGGGGGAAAGGTGCAAAGTGAAATAAACAAAGCCGGTTTACTACCGAGTGGTGCGTTTGTTGCCCCCCAATTAATCTCTCTCTTCCGCACAAACACAACAGCAGCAGCAGCTGAGCGCCATCAGAGCAAAAGAGTGCAGAGCTAAAAGGCAGGCGCCTGTCTGACGTTTAGCTGTTGTGCAAATTTTTTCTGCCGAGAAAAGTAAATAAAGTTAAGAATTGACCGAAAATTGTTTAAAATCATTAAAAGTTCTATGAAAAGTGCAAATAACAAAGAAAAATCATCGAAAATTATAATCCAAATCTAAACGCAGAGCTATTCCAACGGAATTTGTCGCAAACAAAGTTGTGTTTTTCTTGTGAGTGGGCGTTTAATGGGCTTAAAACTTCCCTCTGCCGTCTCGGTTGCGTCCTCCTCTTGTAACGTTTAACCAGTTTATTCATCTTTGTCTTTTGTGTTGTCAATCTTCGCCACAAAAAAAAGTGTAAACATTACTCGGTGCATGGCATGAGAATGAAAAGAAAATCGAAAATAAAAATCTAAAACAAAATATTAAAAAAATTTAAGTTAATTTCATATTTTAAAATTTAAACAAAGTTGTGTGTCAAAAGAAAAAATCTTATATGAATCTTGAAAACACAAAAAAAAATCTGTCTCCTGCGAATAAATTCTCGGTATAACAATAACAACAACGTTGACAGCCACAGACACCAGCAGCAGTCAAGTCATCAACCCAAACACTTCCTTCTCTCCTCAACCATCAGCGACAACATTTATTTAAAACCACAATTTGTCCTATGGATTATTTGGATTTTGCCATTTTTTGAGCTGCACCCATAAATGGATATATTTTGGATTAATTTCACGAGCCGCCAATTTCTTCAAAAGGTATTTATTTTAATTTATTTTAAAAATCTAAGGAAGAAGTTAAGTTTGATTTCTATTCTAGGTAAGATTTGAGTAGAAATTACTAGTGAAGAAAAAAGTTTACAGATGGAAAAAGAGTCCGGAAATGTTTCAATAACGAAAATGGACGTAAGGTCCGACTTGGTTTCGTAAATAATATATATTTTTGATCTACACACGTAGATCACCATAAGAATAGTAGCACGAGAGCAACTAAATAATTCCGCAAATTTGTCGGAATTATGGCATCAGATACGCTAGTTATTCAGGATCAAAACCTATGAAAAAAGTCGTGATGATATTAAAAGATTAGGGAATACAAAAAAAGCTATCTGACAGAGTGGGGTGACTAAACTCAGAAGTGCGCCAAATATTGTTGTCTTTATCATGAATCAGCCCGATCATGGATTAGCTTGCAGATATCGAAATGTAGGACATTTTGGAATGAAAACATCAAAAAAAATTATATTTTGAGATGTAACGAGCACATTTTGAAAGTCGGCAAACCACAAAAGCTATTCGTTAAGGATATGTATGTCCAGTCCAGGAAGTATAAAGTCTAAGAATGGCCAAATTTTCTAATCTGCAAAAAATGGAGTCAAATTACAACAAAGCAAAACAACCTTTATTTATTTAGATATCCTAGGGGAATTTCGACCGGTGCAATACCAAACGAGTGATAGATCTATTGAAGACAATGATCGATCTGCAGATTGTCCCTTTTATATGCAGATTAACAACAACTGTTAACTTTAATATGTCTTTGTATTTATCAATGGAGTTTGGAGGTGGTCTAAAAGAATACCAAGAAAACGTTACAATTAATTTCAGACAGCGTCAGATTTGAAACCAAATAATTGTTTACTATATAATATTTGGACGTTGGAAACTGTTCGCACCTAACTGTATATCTACTAAGCAGTAAATAACCAAAAGCTATTGTCAGCTATGGCTTAGGCAACTGGTCGTCTAATAAGCCAACATGACGTCTGCTAAGGATTCGATAAACTAAATGGTTCTCCACTAAATAGTCTATAACCGAACTGGTTCTCCACTAGGGTGTGGATAACTCAATATATCGCATACTAAGGAGTACATAACCCAACTCTCCATCTACTAAGGACTACACCATTTTCAAATATTCGAAGATTCCATTTCAAATTCGAAAAAGGTCAATTGAAAATCGAAAAACATCAATTAAAACTTGAAAAACATCAATTGAAATTCGAAACACATCACTTGATATTCGAAGAACATCAATAGAAATTGGAAAAGCATCAATTGAAATTCAAAATACATCAATTGAAATTCGAAACACATCATTTGAAATTCGTAAAATTACAATAATCAGCTAGGTTCAGCTGTGATTATTCGGTTCAGAACGCAGCTCTTATCAGGAAAGGCATAAAGCAAACGAATACGAAGTATTCCTTACTTGTGATAACACCCACGAAATCACGATATGAGGAGCTAAGCTTACAAGTGCCATAGTTTTTTAAAACTGCATAGAAGCAAAGATGGTCTAAAGCCAGCCTAGTTACAAACCAATATATTATTTTTATTTAGTTATCGAATACAAAAGGGGTAATGCTCCCAGTTTTTCAAAACCAAGTAAAATGCGGCTAAAGTGAAATTGTTTTTGATATTGTTTCAACATTTTCTGTAAATGTTGTTCCATTGATTCCAAATATGCATGTTTTAAAAAGGTGTACATCATTTCGTTAATTAGAGAAGAATGGGGATGCATATTATTTCTTTGCACACGCTTGTAATCATCTTGATTGGATTTTATGATATCTAACAACTAGATTAGATTGCACTTCACAAAATAAACTGCAAAATAATTTAAAATTGTTACGCTGTTACAAAGATGATGGGCCGTTGTTTACTACAGTTGACAAACAAATCTTTAATATCATCTAATAGTGGTAATAGAATTCACAAATAGAGAAATTTAACAAAGTTTTACAACTATTAATATTCAGAGAACAAACGTTTATAGGGTTTAATTTGAAAATCTATGTATGTAAATGAAATTAAAATTGTTAGTCCCCTTCCTCTCTGTTGCAGCTTAGACAATTTCAATTGGAAATCTTATTCTCAGAAAACTGTACAGTCTGAATGTGATTTTACCTGTTCGAATAAAATATCTGTTGGCCCATTCGCTTCTAATGCCCAATATAATTTACGGTATAGAAGTTATTTCAGGTACTAACAGATCTAACATACGTAGACTTTCGACATGCTTCCATGGCATTTTAAGATATGTTTATGGAAATCGTAGTAGAAGTGACTATGATCACTTCAACTGAACGATTCATGAACAATCATTTGCAGTTCGTATTGCAAGACTATGGAACCGTCTTCCCTCCAGTATCAAGTATTTTTCAGTAACCGCAAGAAAATTTAAGGAAATTCGACTTCGTTTCTATTCTCAATTAGAGGAATAAATTCATGTTTGGAGTTCTCACAGACAATCTTTACATATGTTTAAAATCCTGATAAATTCCATGTGGTTTATGTTTAGAAAATGTGCGTTTTAAGGATTTTAGTATTAAGTCTAGTTTACGAAATTGTTCTCAATGAATTGTATTCCTATCAATGTATAGTCCAAATATGGGCTTTAGTTGATAAATAAATGAAAAAAAAAAAATAAATAAATTTGTTAATTCATAATGTAAAATCTCAGAATCAAATAAATTTAGACAATTTTAATTTCAAATTTAATTTAATCAATTTCAGTTATAAAAACTTAATTTTAGAATACATTTCTATAGATGATCCATGTCATAATTCAAACTTTTCACGTCATATAACGTAGGCTAAGACAAACAGAATTTTGTCAATTTAAATTTTAAAAATTTTAAAATTACACTATATGGAAAACATTGCATCAAAATAATAAACACATAAAATTAAAATTACAAAATTTGATAATGACGGCTAAGCAATTTATGAGTTATATATAAGTATGTCTATCAAACTATCCTCTACTATGTGTACCTGGAGCAGACCTGTTGTAGAATTCAGGGCGAATACCTACTGACATATTAAAATTTGCTGGATTCTCGTTGAGAAACCCAATAGGTGATAAGTATCTCATATTGGACCATCTAAAGTTCCTCTGGACATCATAAATTGAAGAAATAAAATGTTTTTCATGAAAACGACTCTAGCATTAATCTGTCAATGATGATACACACGTAGAATGCAATTGGAATAACCTTTGAATCCTTATAAACGTATACATTTGAAAAACGACGGTTGACGGATTCATAATGTTTCCCTATAGAGTATCTTAACATTATTCTTTCGAGAATTTCGAAGTCTTTCATTACAGTTGGAGACACATTAAACCATATTGGAAATCCATATACAGTTAGCTAGTGATGCCAACTTTTTCCGAAGCAAAAGCGTAATGAAAAATTTAAAAAGCGTAAAAAAGGACTAAACTATAATATTTCTTTGGTCGGGAGAGACATCATTATATCCGCCCCCATCAGGGCAGAATAAAAAGAAATATATTTTGTCAAATTGTATCAAAGTTGTTTTCTTAATGAGAAAAACATGCCCAAAAATTTTTATTTTATGGCGCTTCGTTTCAAAATCAGGGTATAATAAATAAATATACAGGGGACATACCTAAATCTGTACCTATTTTCGTTCGTTTTTATTTCAAGAAACTGTTATCTGTTAAAAATTATAAAGATGTTTTGGAAAATGCGGATTTTAAAGGGTCTACATTCAATATTGGGAAATATATGTTATGGAGTCTATATCTAAATCTGAACCATATTTCTTTAAATTTGATGTGTCCATTTCTGGTTGAATTTATATACTAAATTCTATATAGATCTAATGAGAAACAGGCATTTTATGGCGCTTAGACCCAAAAGTGCTATATCAGTATATATGACGAATATATCTAAACCTGCAATAATTTTCATTAAATTTGCCAGAGTTTATTATTGGCTAACACCAACTTTCTATGCCAAATTTCGTAAAGATTTGATGTAAATTGTGGCGTATCAGATGCCAAATCTTGAAGTACATATACTCGTATATGGTTTAGCAAAATAGTCTAATTTCTTTCTGGTAACAACCAGATTTGTTTTGACAAATGTAATGTGAAAAGCGTCAAAAGCACTAACGAAAAATGTGAAAAGCGTACAGTTAGTGCTTTTTTTCATTTGGCACTAACTGACAACTTTTCGCGTATTAAGTTGTCTGAAAAGCACTAAATCTGGTGCGAAAAGCACTAAGTTGGCATCCCTGCAGTTATCGGACGAATACTTGTTTTATAAAGCAGAAGTTTCGTGCTCTGTGGCAAATTTTTATTCTATATAATCTTCGAAAATTGTTTTAATATCCTTTATGCCTTTGCCAAAACAATGCGGGTATGCCTATTAAATTGCAATAGTTTACTGAAATGAATGCCAGATACCTGGGCTCTCTCGTCTCTGAAAGATATATCATCTCCATTAATAAACAATTTTAAATTCTTGCTCTGTGGCACTACAAATTGTCTGCATTTCCCTAACGCGACCTCAATATCAAATGAATTTAGGACAATTTCATACCGACAGCCTCAATTATAGTCGAAATTAAGTAATTTCAAAACTAATTTTACAAATTTCAGGTATAAATTATCAGGTATAAAAATTTAATTTAAAATTAATTGCGAATGTAGGTGATCCACGTAATAATATATCATGCGTGTTGTGCCATATTATGTAGGCTAAGCAATAGGAATTTTCACCATTTAAATTGAAATATTAAAGGCAGTATAAATTTTCCAAATTTACATGCAAAATTTCAATTTAAAGATTACTTCATTCAATTCCTACTATATGAAATTAAATTTTTCAAATATTAACACCCCTATTCTCGACCGAGTGACAAGAACATTTTTGTGATAGTAACAACATTTGTGATAGTAAAAACAATTTGCTATTCTGGGTTTCAAATGGAAGCTCTTTTTGTTAATCAGTCAATGATAGCAGTCACAACCCCAATAGCTCATGATAGGATATATTTTGTTTATAGAAAACTGTTTTTTCAGCGTTTTCTTGTTAGTGTTGTTATCGGAAAGGAAAAAAGGCGATGTCTGGATGCGGGATTTTTGCATCTCAGACAATTTACCTGACCCTGCGCTATGATTTTCTTCCTTTAAAGAAACATCTCTATTTGTTAAATTATTATGCTATGTGGGGATATACATAATGGGGATTAATTAAGAATGGGTGCAGAAAGACCTCAAATCTTCCAACATACATATGTACATACATATTTCATGCTATTGTACATATATTTTTTGCCTGAAAAAAATTGGGGATGATTTGTTCATTATACCCTACACCACACTGTGGTACAGGGTATTATAAGTTTGTTTCACGGCAGATGTTTGTAACACCTTAAAATAACACAGCTAGACCCACCTTAAAGTATACCGATCGACTCAGAATCACTAGCTGAGTCGATTTAACGATATCCGTCCGTCCGTCCGTCCATGTAAAGTTGTTCGTCGACTACAGGTCGCAATTTCACTCCGATCGTTCTGAAATTTTGAAGTTTAGAGTATTTTGCGGCTGTTAAGATCGCTATTGAATTTGGTTGAAATCGGTTCCGATTTAGATATAGCTCCCATATATATCTTTCGTCCGATTTGGCCCTTTAGTCCTATAGAAGCTGTATTTTACATCCGATCGTTTTGAAATTTAGAATGGTAGAATTTCTTGATCCATGAACCAACATTGCCGAATTTGAAGAAAATCGGTTAAGATTTAGCTATAGCTCCCATATATATGTTTCGTCCGATTTGGCCCTTTAGTCCTATAGAAGCTGTATTTTACATCCGATCGTTTTGAAATTTAGAATGGTAGAGTTTCTTGATCCATGAACTAACATTGCCGAGTTTGAAGAAAATCGGTTACGATTTAGCTATAGCTCCCATATATATCTTTCGTCCGATTTGGTCCTTTAGTCCTATAGAAGCTGTATTTTACATCCGATCGTTTTGAAATTTAGAATGGTAGAGTTTCTTGATCCATGAACTAACATTGCCGAGTTTGAAGAAAATCGGTTAAGATTTAGCTATAGCTCCCATATATATGTTTCATCCGATTTGGCTCTTTAGGTACAATCGTTTTTATACCCTACACCACACTGTGGTACAGGGTATATTTAAGTATTAAATGTCCCAAAAGTAAATTTATGTAAACAATTTATACATGAATTACAAAATTTATATATCAGAGTTATTCAATATTACGAGAGTGGTGTAGGGTATTATATAGTCGGCATCGCCCGACTTTAGCGTTTCTTTACTGGTTTTCAATTTATTTTTGAATTTTTTTCTATGTCATAATAAAAAATCATGCCATATTGGAAAATTTTGAATTTCAGTAAATTTCTTCATACACAAAAGCTTTAAATAATGTATTTTTTCAATGGGCAGCAATGCCGAAAATTTTTAAATTATAAAGCTTTCATTTTGTCACAGGAATTCCAGAATAGGTATTTAAAATTGCAATGATAAGAAATGTGATAGTAAAAACTCTTGAATGATTATTGTTATGTATTCGAGAATAGCACCGTTAATGTATATACAGAATTTTAATTAAAATTGATTTAATTTGAAACGTAAAATCTCAGCTATAAATTGAATTTTGCCAATTTCCGTCACAAAAATTTAATTTTAAATGAAATTTAGACAATTGCAAATTAATAATCTCATTTCCAAATGAAATTTTCAATATTTTTCTGGAATATTCCTTTGATTTAAGTCTTAAATATTAATAAAGGAAATAAAAATTATTATCCAGTTGAATTTGACAAAATTTCATTTTATATTGAGATTTTCCATTTAAAATTGGCAAAATTTCTTCCAGTGGGTTTAACATAAAAGAATATGACTTTCGTTTTTGTAATACAACAAATAAAGCTTCAATAAAGGCACGGATAATCTATCCCATGTTACAATAGGTTTGCAGATATGTTCAAATGAAAATTAGCTTATTTCGAATACAAAATAGAACTGCAAATGAAATTTTGATTGAAATTTATTGCGATTTCTTTTCTGCAAAAAATTGCAACATTTTCGTTGCCCTTTTCCCGAAACTGGACTTTTATACCACATTTTGGAATTTTGAAATATGAGCTAAGTTTCCATGTTTCCACAATACTTAACAAAAATAACATGACAGCATGACAAGAATCACACGTGATCTGTCAACAAAAAGGCTATTGAAAAAAGTATCTCTACTTGGATCAACCTATATAATCTCAATTTCAATTCAATTTCAATTTCTTTTCAATTACTTTTGAAAATAGTGCAGTTATTGATATTTATCTGAACTTTTTTTTTTTTGGTTTACCAAATTTGATGAAACTATTCCTTTAAAGTATTCTAATTTTAGTATTTTGGCGGGATAAATAATTTGACTATGTTTTTTTTCCGGAACAAATTTAGGAAAATCCAAAAAATACATATTTTCATATAAAACGCTAACTTCACTATTAGTTCCAATGACATAATGCATCGAGCTGAAACCAGCACTTCAATGAAAATTAAAATACATCATCATCATCATTCTCTTGATTGTATCATTTTCCGTTTCGACATACTCACCTAATCAAAAATCTATAATTCATTTGTTGTTCGAAAACAAATCCGGTTTTCTTATTTGGTTTTATGAATGAACGAATGTTTTTAGGAGGAATTTTATGTATATTTTACTGCCCTCTTAATAGATTCTCGCACCCAATTTAAATACTGATGAGAGCTTCAAGGTTATATTTTCGTATGTCATAAATTTAATTGTTATATTATTCAGATTCTAAAATAGATGGTGTCTTATTAAGATTGTTTCTTAGGGCTTCTAATTTTTGTGATTATTTAGGCTATTCTGCTACCGTTTGGAAAATTTTAGAAGAAATTCATTAATTGTACTCTGGAAATTGTAAGTGGAATTGTTATCACTTTTTTAAAAGCTGAAATTTTTAGGACTAAATTTTAAAAGGTCAGCTTTTTATTATTGACTAGACTCTTTCCAAATACATATTCCAACCAAATTTTCTATACGAAATATTTGAACCATCATTTTTTATTTATTTGAACTTTGCTCTCGCTCTTGATATTAGTTTTAAAATATTCATAGACCATTGCTATTAATTAAAATGGAAAATGTCCACATCATTTGCTGTGGCATAAATAGCTATAGCTTTCACAACACTCTATTGGAATGCTATTATTTTCAACATGACACGAGCATGATTTAAATACTAATGATATTTATCAGTACAAGTGCACATGTACAGATGATGACCAGGCGCCAAGTTTTCAGAGGCACTTTGTTCATTATAAAGTTTTTCGAAATAAATTAATATGGTATAAATTTTGTTTAAAGATAACGTTTATATATAAATTGTTTAAGTTCGACTTTGATAAACATTTCTAAGATGCAAACTTCAAAACCAATGTAGAATAGATAAGAACTGATTCATATCAGCAGAATTTTAGAAAATACCTAAACAAATTTGGTCAATCTAAATTACTTACGCCAGGCTTCAGTTTTCAAAAACTATAGAAGAAAAATTAGGAAATTCGCCACAGCTCCCTTCGATGCAAATTTTGATGATGAAAAAACTCCTCACAAAAATTCGGAAAAGGTCAAGGGAAAATTTTCCACATGGCCAAAGTGAAATAATTTTTCTATGGATAGAATTGCGGACCTTTTTCAAGAATTATCTTATTCAAATGTCAAAATAGTTAATGCCACAGTGGGAGAATTTCTCGAGCATACAATATATTTAGTTTTAATGTGATTTTCCTAAAATTCAAATGATGAATTTTTTTCATGGAATTATTATTAAAATTCTTAAAGCGCAATGGATGAATTTATCTTGTTAAAAACTGTTATGGAAACCTCAAAACATATAGAAACTAGGATAGATATTAGGATGAGAACAATTAAGAGAATCTCAAATTCGAACAGAAGGCAGTGATATTTACGAGTTGTTATAGCAGCTTGGAGAAGCTGAGGTGATAATCCTTAAGTCTATTTTTGTTACAGACTTCGTTCTGACATGTATCCGATTATCGCGGGAACCTTTATTTGTTTTTATACCCTACACCACACTGTGGTACAGGGTATTATAACTTTGTGCTTTTGTTTGTAACATCCAAAAGGAAAAGAAATAGACCCATCGTTTATTATACCGATCGACCTAGAATCACTTTCTGAGTTGATGTAGCTATGTCCGTATGTCTGTGCATGTATTCTATATTCTCACATATCATTTTTTTGGTCCAAGGACGATCCCTATTGAATTTGGTTAAAATCGGTTCAGATTTAGATATAGCCCCCATATATATGTACCTCCGATTTTGCATATATGCACTGTATAAGCAACATTTTTGAACCGATTTGTACAAAAATTGACAAAGAGTAGTCTAGAATAGTCTGTAGAAACTGTAGTTTATATCCGATCAGTACAAAATTCGCCAGAAAGAGGTTTCTTATTTCATGAAGGAATACTGCCAAATTCGGAAAAAATCGGTTTTGATTTAGATATAGCCCCCATATATATGTTACCCCCGATTTGAAAATCAAGCGCGTTAGAAACTGTATTTTATGTCCGATCACAGTGAAATTCGGCAGAAAGAGGTTTCTTATTACATGAAGGAATACTGCCAAATTCGGATAAAATCGGTTCAGATTTAGATATAGCCCCCATATATACGTTACCCTCGATTTGGCATGTAAGCTCTGTAGAAACTATATTTTATATCCGATCAGTGCGAAATTCGACAGAAAGATGTCTTTACATGAATGAGTATTCAGGGAAAATCGGTTCATGTTCCTCCTGATTTGATATCAAAGCGCAATAGAAGTTGTACTTTACTGCCGATCATTAACATTTTCCAGAAAGATGTTTTTCCGTTTAGGAACGAATATTGCTTAATTTAGAGATTATCGGTTCAGAATTAGATAATATGTCCCTACCCATTTACCAATTATTCCAAATTATTATAGCAATGGCCCTTATCGCATTGTTAGGGAGGTGTAGGGTATTATATAGTCGGTCCTGCCCGACTTTCTGCCTATCCTTACTGGTTTAATTTTATTTCAATAGACTAATTTATTTGTTTCGAAACAGTGCATGCTAGCTCTCTGTACCACCAAAGGTCTCGCCCTCATCTACCCTAGATTCTACTAAGTATTTAAGGGAGCTAAATTTTTTCGATAGCCTCGCTTCCTTTTTGCAATTTTTGGAATTAAGCTGACAATTTTACAGTTCTATTGTTAGACTCGCTTACTTTTGCAGATTTTTGGAATTAAGTTATCTATTAGAAAATCCAGCAAGAATGTAGAACATTATATTCCGGAAGGAAAAAATACAATGAAGAATTAATGTCTGTGTGCCAGTTCTGCAGCTACTTCAATAGAATGCAGAGAGCAGTGCTTAACTGAATCTTGGCAAACGAAAGTGGAAGTATTTCTGGGCGAGTTAGTTTCAAAAATAACCAGTAATATTTTACTGGGTTTCTTATCTTCCCTGTGTCTAGGGCAATCAGATAACTACAGAAATTCGAATTATGAATTTTAAATGTTAAATCTTTCCAGTACCCTGGCTGGGAATTGAACCCAGCACCTTTGGAATCCACACTCTCTCTAAGCACTGTGCTACGAAGGCCACACTTGCTGTTTTTTTGTAGTAGAAATATATATTATGTTGCTTAAATATACGTTATGTTCCTTTCTATCTATTCCGGTTCTGCTTCCAACTCCAGATCCAAGAAGGAGGCAAACCTGGATGGGTTGTGTCCATAGAAAATTTGGAGTGAGATGAGTGGGCTGGCAGGGCAGTTGAAGAGGTGCAGCGTGTCATCTGGACCTGTTCCGCAGGTATGGCAGATGTTCTGTGCCATTAATTCGCCCAATAGGTTGTTTTGTTTGGGAAGCTGGTGTTCCTCTGCTGCGATGGATGGTGGGTGTGATCGGAGGATGGAATTCAACCGATATGTGTTTATGAAATCTGCAACTGCATCAGTGTGAATTCCATCAATCACTGCCTGATAGGTTTGCTGATCTAGAGGCTCCACTTAGTCCCGATTTTGGCTGAATGTTCAAAAGATTATAGGCGTTTTGTAGGAGAGAGAGGCAGTCTTGAAGAGTAGGGAAAAAGTCTCCCTGAACGTTTTGAGTTCTCGTGCAAGTTCAAAAGAGAATTAGATGATAAGCTGCTGCAAAAAAACTTGCCTAGTGTAAATCTGGACTTATATCGTTGGACCTCTCTCCCTAGATCATGAAGACCCTTTCTGATGTGCCTGGGTCGGGGAAGCCCGTCCACTAGGTGGTGGTTAGGATGGCTCTGACGGTGAAACCCAAGCAGGTATTGCATCGACAACATTTTGTTGCGCTGACGCACGGGTATGATCCTCGACTTCTCATGCAGATGGTCCACTGGGAACATGAGGAGGCACCCTGTTTTACGTCTTCTATTAATTTGGTTAACCAAAAATTATTGTCGGAGTTATTGCGGACGCATTTCTCCCCGATTTGTTACGTTAAGTTAAGGACGAGCGGCACACATCTAGAGTGGTGTGCACCACTTCATGCGAAAACCATCTTGGCCGTTGCGTTCTTCCGGTCAGCTAATTTCTCCCCGCTAACAATAAGGTCGTTTCAATAGCTCATATTATTGAAATTCAACTTGACTTCTGGGACATTAATTTACTAAATTCATATATTTTGAGACGAAATAGATTAACCCTCACAGGGTTATCCAACCAAAATGCACGATGTTAATTGTAAATAAAACAAAAAGTTTCCATAGAATTGTCTTTTTTATTATGATAAAAGGATCTAAGACAATTATGTGTGAAATAATATATCTGCCAAATACTCGCCACGGCTTCGGTGGCATACACCTATCCGATGGTCCATATTTTTAATGACTCAGAGACACAATTGTGGTTCAACGTCGTTAACGTGCCGAATTATCTCATTCTTTAGTTCTTGAATTGTTATTGGCTTATAGAAGCACACTTTTTCTTTTAAATATCCCCAAAGAAAGAAGTCCAACGGTGTCAAATCAAATCTAACATCGCCACGACGTGAGATAGCAGGACCATTGAATTTCTCGCGCAAAAGAGCTATTGTTTCGTTGGCTGTGTGGCAAGTGGCACTATCCTGTGGGAACCACATATCGTCCAGTTCCATATCCTCAATTTCTGGCCACAAGAAGTCCGCTATCTTCTCGCGACAGCGAACACCATTCACTTTAACTGCTTGGCTGACTTCATTTTCGAAGAAGTACAGCCCAATGACGCCGCCAGCCCATAAACCGAACCAAACAGTCACGCTTTATGACTGCATTGGCTTTTCAACAATCACTCGTCGATTCTCATTTGCCCATATTCGGCAATTCTGCTTGTTAACGAATCCACTGAGGTGAAAGTGTTCCTCGTCGCTGAAGATTATTTTCTTTTTAAAGTCACCATTCACTTCTGTCTGTTCCAACAATCTTTCGTCGTATTGGCGACGGTTGAAATGGTCAGTAGGCTTTAGCACTTGAGTCAATTGAACCTTGTAAGCGTGTAAATTCAAATCTATATTCAAAATTCGAATCAGTGATGTTCGTGAGACTTTCAATTGTTGGTCACGACGACGAGTCGAGGTTGACGGCTCTTCTGCCACACTATCTCGAACAGAATTAATCGGGCCTGTTCTGGAATCACGGCGATTTGATATTTGTGATTTTAAAATCACCGGCGACTTAACATGACTTTTTGAGTTCGAAATCACCCGAACATATTTCGAACAATCTTTTTTGGGAGGCTCTAAATAATAAACGTAGCTATTTCGATCTCCAACAGTGATTGTAAGTCGCCGGTGATTTTAAAATCACCGTGATATCAAATCACCTTACTACAGAACAGAGCCGAATGTTTTATGCAGATCGAACTGGATGATCATGCATAGGTGTTTTCACATCTCCTACAGACCCGGTTTACTGAAATTTTCCCGATTGTGGAGACATTTGGTCGATTATGCTGACCAAAAAAATCACGAAAAAATCGTATAATTGCTGAGCATATAAATACAGAAGTTAACAAAAAAAGCTTATGATGTTGTCCATTTCACCGATTCCTCATCATTTTCACATATAGATGGCGCCGATCAAAGTAGTTTGTTTGTTTTTCCATAGATATATCTTAATTCATTTTGTACAAACCTTATTCAATCATATTTTATTTAATTTCCTTCGGCTTATTTCACCTCCTTTAGTTAGTTTTTCTTATAATTGTTGGGCCTATGAATTTAGAAGGAAACAAATAGATCATAGATGATGTCAATATCACGAATTAAACTTTTCCTTCTCATGATTTTCACGCATAGAGGGCGCTGGATTTCTCACCGTTGTTTGGCATCTTTGCTGCTCGTTCTATAATTTATTTTTCGCAAATATTATTCAAGCTAATTTCATTTTAATTTCTTCGCTATGTTTCACCTCCTTTCACAAAACTCACATTTCTTGTGCAGTAACAAATTTTCCAAAGGCTACCTTCTCCTTACCAAAAGCCTTTACTACAAGTTACTACGAGTACTTTGTCATTTCCCACGCCATAAGGCCAAATCGTTTCTTTTACTAGTCCTCTGTTACTTTTTCAAGAAAATTAACACCAACACGCATTTAACAAATTTATTTTAATTGAGCGTGTTGGAAATTTTAAATGAACACACATTGTTTCAGTTTCACGCCGAAATAACACATAAAACTTGCCCACACTGGCTGGCGCTGCAGCAATTTTTTTGGGGGCAGATGAAAATTATGTTCGGACAAGAAATTCACTGCCAATCTCAACCTCCCTCTCTACTCTCGAGAGCACCGCAGTCTCAAAGGTCTATTGTGATAGCCAAAGGTTTGAAGAAATACGTAAATTTCTCGGGAGAAAATGTGCCACAAGACTACTAGAAATGCTAGACTGCTAAGGTGGTCTCATTTGACAATGATGGCGTTCGTTGGTGATAAATTTTGAAAATGTCCTCATCGTCATTATAATTCTGCCTGAGGATTGCAATGGCAGCAGCAGCAACAGAGGCAGCAACGTTTTCGGCATACTAATTTCTAAAATAATTGCAAAATTTTTTGTTTCACTTTTCGACTTTCTTAATAGATGTTATGCAAAAGAGGACTATTACGATTTCTGAAGGAATGCTGTGCAAAGTGGGGAGTTTAATTTGGTAATGTCTTTATATTGTGGAGGCAACTTGGTCTCTTTTGCTTCATTTGGAGGAGAGCAGCTTAACTGGTAGCGATATTTCTGCTTAAAGTCGTTAATTTTATTGTCATAATGATATGCCCTGCAGTTGTAATAATTTTTGAATTTTGGTCATAACATTTAAGTCAAGAGCAGAAAGGGTAAGGTGAGCAAAGGATGTGATATGTATTGAGATTACATTATCGGAATTGTAATACTATATTGGCTGTGAAAGAGCAAGTGAGAAAAATCCTTAATGGTGCGCGTTTATTTCCCGCTTAGTTACCAGCGACATTGTGTGGATCTAAACCTGTTGTATGTTTTTTAAATGACAACTTTACGATACGAAATCATTTCCTGCGAAAGTTCATATAACTGGTAGCTTCGATTGTAATTGAATGAATATTTCTGGATCTGAAAAACAAAATAATTCGTATGGGGCATATAAAACTTCTATGAACTTCTGTGATCACAGCGACTCACATGTAGGTGGCGCTGTCTTCATACGAGTATATCTACGGTTGCTTTGGTTTTGAAGAAATAAATGGATCATCCGTAATTATCAGCGATGTTTTTGTTAGTTTTTGTTAATAGCCAAAGTGTGACGTTCTTATTCTGCTATAAATTAATTTATAGTAACCTCTTTCGTTTAGATACATGTGTTGCAGGAATCCTTAGTTTTTATAGCAAAGAACTTAATATTTTATAGTTTAGATTATAACTGCGTAAATATTTCTAAATCTTGAAACCAAGAAATTCGTATAAAGCATAAAGAAACTTGTTTCAAATGCTTTGACCAACACATTGGCTACATTTCTCCCTTTGTGTAGATTAGGTTTGCCTCACATATATGTAGGTGACACTTTCTTTAAAGGGCACCAAGCTTGTTTTGTTTCTTTTCTAGCTAAATTATAATCTATTTTACACGCAAATTTTCCGTTATCGAAAATTAAATTTTCGGATTGTTTGTCCTCAGTCCACATTTAATGCAATTAGCTCTGCTAAGAATTTTAGATAATTTTCTCACATATGAAAGTGATATACGGATTATGGAAGATCAACTGAGAACATATCCAGCGTTTAATTTGTTGTGAAGTTCTAATTCTGCAGTGAATTTATTTCAATTTAACTATTAAATTTCAAATATAGGTGTCGCTGAATATGACAAGCTGAATATTATAAGTTTTGTCGTTTAGGTAAGAGTTGCATGAAAATTACTAGATCTTGATACCAAAAGATTCGGTTAGAGAAAATACAGACTTGTGGCCTTCGGTAGCTCAGTGGTTAGTGCATTAGACTCGGACCCCGAAGGTGCTGGGTTCAATTCCCACTGGCAAATATTAACATCAACATTTCATGTTTTCATCATAATTCGAGTTTCTGCAGCTAGAAATAACTCTCCGGTCGCACTACCGCTACAACATCTGATCACCCAAGTCAACAGGGAAGCTAAAAATAGACATAACAACATGACGACTATTAACAGAAATGCAGCGCTTCTAGTGGAGAATAGCAACAGTAATACTCAAATAACATCCATTCCCTGAAATTAACAGACGAATGTTAATTAACAACCGGACAACATTGAGTAGATTAAACAACATGAGGTTCCCGCGATAATCGAATATATATGCCGGAACGAAGTCTGTAATAGAAATAGACTTAAGGATTATCAACTCAGCGTCTCCAAGCTGATACAACAACAACAACAGACTTCTATGATTCAGCTTCTATGCCTCCAGTGTCTTAGAGAGAAACTCTTTGGGTACTTAGGTTTGATTAAGCTTCACATATAGATGGCGCAGAGTTCAAACGAGTTATAAACTTCATTTGCTTATTTACTAGCTAAATTATAATTCATTTTAAACTAAAATGTTTCGTACTCAAAGGTAAAATATTCGAATTGAGTGCAAGAAGTGCCGCATTTTTCCGTAGAACAATTTAAATAAAATTCTCTTTTTTAACGAATTTCGAAAATTTTTTAAATGTCATATCATTTGGAAGCGAAATGGTTATTATCCTGTGGGGACACATTATTTGAGAAATATTTTCAAAACGAAAAATACAAAAACACTATTTTCATTTTTTCATTCGTAAAAAAATTCAGTTTAATTTTTCGGTAACTGTTATTTTGTTTTTTCAATAAAAATTTTTATCCAGAATTTTTATTATTGTTGACCCCAAATACTTTCCAAGGCAATTTTTCTTTGAGAAATATTTTCAAAATTAAAAATACAAAAACATTATTTTGTCATTCCTTTTTCATTCGTAAAAAAATTCAGTTTAATTTTTCCCTAACCGTTATTTTGTTTTTTTTTTTTAATAAAAATTTGTATCCAGAATTTGTATAATCCTATTCTGCTTTGTAGTTACTAGATTCGTTGTGAAGATCTACTTCGGCTGCGAGTTTGTTTAATGTAACCTTAGCGTTTTTAGGAAAGGATCGGTATTCGTAAAGTTATAAAACTTCTAAGCGAAGCGAGTAATCAAGAGACATTTGTCGATATAATACAAAATCGTTTAATTATATAGTTATAAGATAATTAATGTAATTTAATTTTATTCGCTAATATTCAAAAAACACATATTAAATAATATTAAACTAATACAAATGAAGAAGCATTTTCAAATGTATGATTTCTTCATAAAACTCCAACAGTTATCCCCGAAACGTTTTTTAGATTCGAATAAGAACTACAAAATTTAATTCTCATAAAAATTGGAACTGAATTTAAATGTGATAAAAAAGTCTTTGTGAATTGTTAATAATAATATATACTATTTGAATGGTATTTTGAGCCTCCTAAATAGCTTATCTAACTTATTAATTAAAAATTTGCTATATCTTCTTTATATTTAAGTTTGGGGGTCGCCTATGAGTTTAGGGGTCGTGGGTTCGGTTCCCACCAGCAACTCTGGTCTGTCGCAATAAATATTAACAAGCAACGTGGTGTTTGTCACCCGGCTTCTCCATGGACCGTAAAATTAGAATATTAATTTACTTTGTGTTGTAATAAAATAAATAAATAAGTAATAAATTTTCCATTATCTGACATGTATGTGGCCGACCCCAGTATGTCCAGTCGTCGTTTACTCAAAGCGGTATACTCGCATAGCAAGTGCTCAATGCTCTCCACTTCTTCATCATCTCCACAGCTTCTGCAGAAGTCTTTGGAGTCAATAACCAATTTTTTGGCGTGTTCGCCGATCAAGCAGTGTCCCGTCAGAACTGATACTAACGTAGGCACTATAAATGATAATACAAATTTTAATTCGTTGTTGATATGACTAAATCAGTTCTGAATAGCCCAAACAATCTATGGAAATTTTCTTTAATTAAATTGTAGATGGCGACAAACACTGTCCCAGAGGATGGAGCGTCTCAAGTAATTAATATGATTAATTATTAAAAATTGTGATATTTTCTTGATATTTGCCGTAAATATACTGGTTTTTAAGGATTTTTTCATTATTTGACATGTAGATGGCCCCACTATAACGTGAGTGGTTGTTATTGGATTTTGATATGACCAATTCTGTTTG
Organism: Eudasyphora cyanicolor; assembly: GCA_963930755.1. NCBI lineage: Eukaryota > Metazoa > Arthropoda > Insecta > Diptera > Muscidae > Eudasyphora > Eudasyphora cyanicolor. The sequence goes on along the minus strand of OZ005737.1, from coordinate 52,352,337 downwards.
AAACAACCTAATGTTAATAAATTAGGATGTTTTAAACATTTATAAATTTTCTTCATATTTGTGGCAAAATACTGGTGTTTCTTTTTCTGACATGTTCTCGTAGATGGAGCCACAATCATGTTCCGCAAGGGGTCTTGGTTTAAGTCTCTCTTTGTTCTATTTCACATTAAAACTATACATTTTACTCCACATATTTGAATAGAATTTAGATGTGAGCAAAATAAGTTTTGAGTACATCAAATTATTAATTTAACTATAGGGTGTTCCAAAAAGAAGTGTTATTTTGGTATTCAAAGAAAAATGCCATTTTTTTAGATAAATGATCGGAGGTTTATTTCATAATAAAGAGGAATGTATGCCGTTAATAATGAAAAACAACATCAGCCAAATGGCCACCATGAACACGCTTACAGGACCATATCCTTTTCATGAAATTTTCCATAACCAAATCGCAAAGTGGCTGCCCTATGTCCTCGATAGCCTCACGAATTCTATCATTGAGGTCTTGAATCGACGCTGGGCTGTTGATGTAGACCTTATCTTTCACGTGGCCCCAAAGGAAGAAGTCGCAAGGTGTTAAATCACTAGATCTCTGTGGCCAATTGTGATCACCTCTTCGAGAGATAACACGGTCCGGAAACTTTTCCCGTAACCGAGCAATTGTTTCGATGCTTGTGTGGCACGTAGCGCCGTCTTGTTGAAAGAAAACGTTGTCCGGATCAATACCATCCAACTCCGACCATAAAAAATCATTAATCATCTCTCGATAGCGCAATCCATTCACCGTAACTGTTGATCCAACCTTATTTTCGAAAAAGTAAGGTCCATTGACCCCGCCGGACCATAAACCGCACCAAACAGTCCAAGGTTGAGGATGGAGAGGCTTCTCAACAATAACTCTTGGGTTTTCCGAGCCCCAGATGCGACAATTTTGCTTGTTGACCTAGCCACCGAGGTGAAAATGGGCCTCATCAGTCAAGATGATTTTTCTATGATTTTAGATTTTTCGAATTTTAGTAATTTCAATGCGTTGTTGAATCGTGTATCGTTCCATTTTTAGTAATGGCGTAGTTTCTACTTGTCAAATGTCAAAGAATAAAAGCTTCAAAAGTGACAGCTACCGAAATACCGGGTGATTAAAAATAACACCTCTTGTTGGAAAACCCTGTATTTGATTAAAAACGGAGAGAAAACTAAATTAGTAAGCACATGGGATTTTCATTATTTGACATATAGATGGCGCCACAATGACATTTCAGCAAAAACCTAAATCTCATAAAGACTGAGAATGGCCTCAAAGGAAATGTCACGTAGATAATAAAAAAACACCACCTTTGGAAATGGTATTGTTTCTGTCTCTTTTTGGGTGCTTGTCAGATAAAAAGCAAGTAAAGACGGATAAAGTTCGGCCGTGGCTTCGGGTACAAATAAACTCATTATCACAAAATTCAGCTCAATTCTTTCAAAATTTGTGGTTGTTCTTGCGTTAAGAAGTCAAATCTAGAGGGACCTTTGCAAGGGGGCTATATCGAATCATGGATCTATGATTACCGTTGTTCGTGTGAGATGTTTCGGGCATAAATAAACTCTAGTTACCAATTTTCAGCCCAATCAGTAGAAATTTGTGGTTTCTAGGCGCTAAGAAGTAAAATCTAGAGGCACCTTTGTATGGGGGCTATATCAAAACGTGGATCTATGACTACCGTGGTTTGTGTGAAATGTTTCGGGTATAAATAAACTCTAGTTACCAATTTTCAGCCCAATCAGTTGAAATTTGTGGTCTCAATGGCGTTAAGAAGTCAAATCTGGAGGGAACTTTGTATGGGGGCTATATCAAAACATGGATCTATGTCTACGGTTGTTCGTGTGAAATGTTCCGGACATAAATAAACCCTAGTTACAAATTTTCAACCCGATCAGTTGGATTTTGTGGTCTATAGCGTTAAGAAGTCAAATCAAATCTAGAGAAACCCTTGTATGGGTTTCATAATGAAAGTACGAGGGCGGTCCCAAAATTAGCCTAACTAACAAAGAAAATTTGGGAAAGTTTTCTTTATTTCTCAACATAATCTCCTTTTATCTCGTTACACTTTTTCCAGCGATTTTTATTAGCTTCGATAATCTGTTTATAGTAAGCACTGAAAATAGCCATCAACCGCAACCTCCACCTCTTTATTGCTGGCAAATCTTTTTCCGCCGAGACATTTTTTCATGTTTGGAAACAAAAAGAAAGCTAGATCTGGCGAATAAGAAGCGTGCTGAAGCAATTCGAACTTTAATTCATTGATTTGCAAACGTTGCACCCATCTTGCACACAGCTTTCTCAGCATCAAATTTTCCGTCAGTATGTGATATATACCAGTTTTTGAAATGGCTCTAACTTAGCTAGCTCACGAAACTTCAACCTACGGTCATCCAATACGATTTTGTGGATTTTTCAACCTTTTCTGGCTTGGACACCCCAATTGGTCGACCACTAAGTTGTTCGTCTTAGCAGCTCGTACAGCCCCGTTTTAACCCTGCCACACAATATTTTATAGTTGTAAACGAAGAAGCAGACTCCAAAAAGTAGAATATAGCTCGGTTTTAATTTTGGTTGGACTGAGACCTTTCAAATTAAATATTACATATCCGTGACCAATTTTTTCCATATTTCCAAATTAACTGAGATCGCTTACTTTTGAGTGCTCAAAAAAAAAACTAAACAACGTGGCTTCTTATAACTTTAAACATATGTTTTAGAAGGTTGCCACCTTTCACGAAAGTAACTTTTTTCATTGAGCGCCCCAGTAGTTGAGTTGGTAGCGAGCTCGCCCATTAGTTTGGGGGTCATGGGTTCGATTCCCACCAGAGGATATGGTCTGTCGCAACCAAAACTAAAAGGAAGTCGTTGTCACCCGGCTTCTCCCTGGACCCTAAAATTAGAACATAAATTTACATTGCATTGTAATTCATATAAATAAAAAATATAATAATTCGTAAGACCTCCTATCGCCTTCTATAGTCGGTTCGTCTAATTTTGGGCCGACCTTGTAGGTTATGAATGAACAAATACAACATTCAGATTCCTTTTGAATAACTACAGCATTCCATTTGAGGGCCATATTTGCCAAAGATAATGTGTAAATTTTCCAATAAAATTTTGTGATTTTTATTGCATTTTCTATCTATTTTCTCATATCGATACCTCCATTCTAAAACATGCTAAGTCGACTTAGCACGTTTTTAGGGACATTTCATTTTTGGTTTCTAAATATTCCAAATTATATTCAGTAAAAATTTTGTGTTTATCCGTCAACCCAACCAAAAGTTATTCACAAAACAGTACAGGTCATTTGATTTGCGTTATAATGGAATTCCACTCACATTTAAAAAATGTATCAAACTTTAATTGTCTCTCCTAAAAAAACTACTGTTTTGCACTTAGCATAGTTTAGAATGGAGGTATCGATATGAGCTTAAGGTCTTTGATTCCAGATGAGACCCACATAGGCCTTCTGTCTATTAGTTATATTCCAGTTAAGGGTAATAAAAACTGATGCGTTTACAAATTGAATTTTGATATGACCAAATAAGTTCTCATTATCCCAAATAATTTAGCATTCAAGACAAATTGGATTCTTAATGTATAAAATGTAGATGGCGCCAAAATCATGTCCCAGATAAATTATTTTGTGTCTTTAATTTAGATTTCTATATGACAAAAATGTTTCGAGCTTACTATGCAACTAATAATTAACTATTTTTATTAAAATTAAAGTATTATCTTTGCATTTTGCCGAAAATATCCTTGATTTTCATTATTTCACATATAGATGGCGCTGCAATCACATTCCAGACCTTGGATTCTTTAGTATATTTGTTAGTTTCATTCCAATTAAACACGATACAAGTAATTCTTTTACAAATTTAAATTGAATTTTGTTACGCAAAAATTAGTTTTGATGTTTTCATTATTCGACGCGTAGATGGCACCACAATCAAGTACCAGACGTGATTTTAGAATGTGTCTTTGATAGTTGTACTCGTATTCCACTTTATTTAATTTATACACTGTAATATTTCACTTTGTTGTCACTAAGGCTTTATCCACAAATAGCCAATTGTCAAAGACATTTTCCCCTCTCTCTCCTTTGACGTAGTGATATTTTCTCTTCTCATCTCGTTTTCTATCACAATTTTGGCGAAACGACTTGGAGTATGCTTTGTCTTTGTATTAGGATGAAGGATTTTTTATTACATTTTAATTTTGTAGCCTTTCCATTCGGCTATCCATCCCTTCCCACTCCCTAAAACTAGAGTTTTACCACCTCATCGCCATTTTTATTTTTACTAGGCCACCTTTACGTTTCCTGACTTTGTAGGCAATTAATTATGTCGTTTGGCTGGTTGGAAACAAATTGTTAGTCTGGTCAGGGACATAGCGGGGAAGGTGGGAGGTAGGGTGAAAAGGATGGAGGAAAAAAAGGACGGAGGTTTATATTCATTGACCTCAATTCCTGAAAGAGGAAAGATGAAATTAAAATTTGTTTATCTGTGTTCTTTGAAGATTATCCAACTGTGAGGAATGAAACTCTTTAAGATTTTTGTAGACTATCCAACTGTGTGAAGATGGAAACTCTTTAAGCTTTTTTGCTGGAATTTTTCAAAATATTTGTTTGTCATCTCTATACGTTTGGTAAATTCATAGTAATTTGTCCTGCGAAAGCAACAACAGGGAGTCTGACCCGAACAAATAAGGCAACATTTGCGGCGGACAATCATTTGTGGTCAAACACAACCTACCAAAGGACCAACAAATATTTGAACTAATAGAGAAGAGGCACTGACTCGCGCTCCCTACAACAGGAAAACATAAAACATTTTTGTAAAACAACAACACTGCACTCTCATCCTGGGCAGCAACAGCGACAGGAGCAACGCAAAGGACAAGCATATCCTTTGATAACAGCATGAAACGAGAAGCTCAGCAGTTTGCCAGCATAAAAATGAGCATTTAGTCAGCAGAAAAGCTAGCAAGGAATGTAGTGCGTTCGGTTCCTTTTTTTTGGTTTCTTCCTCCATGAACGTGACACATTTTCATTTTAATTGTTTAACCATAATTTATACAGAGAAAAATTCCCTCCTTTCCCCTCTCCGCCGCCTTCGGAATAACAACCAAAAAACACTTTATTACACACACGGAATAACAACCACGGCAACAATCCGAAAAAGTGTAATTCTTTTTTCCTAAAGGTGGTGGTAATGATTGTATATTTTTTTGGTAATTTTTTTCTCTGTTTTGGGAAAACAAAATGCTTTAAATTGAATACAAATGTAGAATTTAGGGGTTGATTTGCTTTTTCCCCCCGTTCATTCATTTAATAAAATTGACTGTGAAGGACGACGATATGCATTACCAGAGTTGGACAGGTTTTTCTAATGTTGTTGTACCATAAACTGACAGGAACACATCTGCTAATGTTCGATTTTCTATTAAATATCGAATTTATATCATTAGGTTTTGTTTTTTTGAGGGGCGGAGTTAAAGTTGGTATTAACTTGATAGCATATGAAAGGTATATTTATGAATAAAAGGTACACATTTGCCCAAAATAATATCGCTTTAATACTAAGCGCTTAGTATTAAAGCGATAAAGGATTTTGAATTAACTTAATATTGAACTTAACATTTTGCTAGGACACAGTCATTTATAAGAAATATATTCAAGGATTTGTTTTGATATTATAGTTCTTTTCCGAGTTTATGTGGGAGTCCAAACATTTTTGATCATAATAATAAATACAGTTCAATAATTTGTATTTTTTTTAATTTCATATTTTTGTCTTCTGTTTTTCAACACAAATTTTGCAGTTTTCAGCCATTTTTGTAGAAAAATGTTAGGAAGCCAACCTTCTAACGGCGAACAGAGAAAACTAGACCAAACTATATTTTTTAAAACTTAAAAAAGGTTTTAAAATTGCAGAATTTTTATTAAAAAAAATGTATATACTTCTGTAAGTAATAAAAAACAACAGCTTCTGGACGATTAATAAATTACTACTCTAAACATCCCCGACGAATAAAAATTAACACGGCTACAAATTTCATCAGCAGAGTCCTAAACATCAGTGACGAAGCATATCACAAAGATAATGAAGACAAGATACGACACATATTAAGAATTAACGATTTTCCCAAAAACGCTATTGGCGATTTAATAAGACACGTGAAGGAGATATCAACAAAAATAATGGAAACAAAAGAAGAAATGGCGAAGATATACAAGACCTCAACATACATCGCAGGTTTTTCAGAAAGATTCTACAAATCCAACATTTACAATAAGGATAAGCATCAACTAGCGCTTAAACCAAACAATACAGTAAATATCTTCTTCAGTAGGACGAAATCGAAATTTAAAAAAGAGGACAAATCGAAATTAGTATTTACATGAGATAAAATGTAATGGGGACAAGACCAACATATCCCAAAAGGTATATGTTGGCACAACAGAAACTAAATTAAAGACTACAATTTTAGGACATAAATCTGACCATAAAGCAAGTTAAAAACCTTTGGAGCACAAAACAGCTCTAGCAGCACTTTGTACTCGGACGGGACATGAGCCAAATTTCAAGGACGTTGACATATTGACACAGGAGAACAATTACAAGAAAATATATATTCTGGAAATGCTGCACATAATTAATGTACCTACTGACGTAAGAATGAACTATAAGTGTGACACTGACCACTGTGCACAGATCTATCGTAACTTAAGAAAAATGTAAAAAAATCATCATTTTGTAGCAAATATTAAACTTTTTCTAATTCTAGGTTAGGTTAGGTTAGGTTAGGTTAGGTTAGGTTAGGTTAGGTTAGGTTAGGTTAGGTTAGGTTAGGTTAGGTTAGGTTAGGTTAGGTTAGGTTAGGTTAGGTTAGGTTAGGTTAGGTTAGGTTAGGTTAGGTTAGGTTAGGTTAGGTTAGGTTAGGTTAGGTTAGGTTAGGTTAGGTTAGGTTAGGTTAGGTTAGGTTAGGTTAGGTTAGGTTAGGTTAGGTTAGGTTAGGTTAGGTTAGGTTAGGTTAGGTTAGGTTAGGTTAGGTTAGGTTAGGTTAGGTTAGGTTAGGTTAGGTTAGGTTAGGTTAGGTTAGGTTAGGTTAGGTTAGGTTAGGTTAGGGTAGGTTAGGGTAGGTTAGGTTAGGTTAGGTTAGGTTAGATTAGGTTAGGTTAGGTTAGGTTAGGTTAGGTTAGGTTAGGTTAGGTTAGGTTAGGTTAGGTTAGGTTAGGTTAGGTTTGGTTAGGTTAGGTTAGTTTAGGTTCGGTTAGGTTAGGTTAGGTTAGATTAGGATTGGTCAGGTTACGGTACGTTACGTTAGGTTAGGTTAGGTTAGATTAGGATTGGTCAGGTTACGGTACGTTACGTTAGGTTAGTTCAGGCTAAGAACGGTAGCTTGTATAGAAAAAAATGAGAAGCATGTGTTCTATTGATTCCTCGTCCTCTTCGTCTCCTTAGCTTCTGCAAAAGTCATTACGCAAAGCCTTCAATCTCTCTGCGTGCCGTCCAATTAGTCAGCGACCGGTCGTGACAGATACGATAAGTGAGACGTCCGGTCTCCATAACGGCAGCAGTGTGTTAGTTCGTTTGGAGTTTAGGCATACCACATCAGCTTGGATTATATGCAGTTCCTGGCTAGTGACCACCATTTGAGTTCTGGAATATAGTTTCCGGAGACTTGATAGCAGTCTGACTATCAGAGAACATATTGATACCGACTTTGGTCACCACATTAATTTTTGGCCATTCCGCCACCTCTTTTATAGCTTAGATTTTTATCGGGTAAACCCTACAGTGATAATTAAACCGGGTTGGCGTCCATGTAAAAAAAAGTTCGTGTTGGAACCAAATATCGATCAGGTCCATATCCTCATATCAGCAGGAAGTCCGTTATCATCTCGCGATAGCGAACACCGTTCACGGTAACTGCTTGTCCGACCTCATTTTCGATGAAGTACGGCCCAATGACTCCGCCAGCCCCTAAACCGCACCAAAAGAACTGGGCGAGCATGCACAGGTGTTTTCACATCCCCTACAGAGAAATGAGTCTACCTCTACTCTCCAGGGTTGCCAGATTCGTAATTATAATGGCTTAAATTATGTCAATTTTAGTCCTAAGGTAACTCTCTGTGTTGGTGGTTTTAAAGCGAAATGACTATAGACTAATCGTCCGGAAATCCTTAGCTCCAGTATCCCAAAAGCTTTCCCGATTTTGGGATAAAATTAACCTTTGTTTCTCCCCATTTTGTTGGTATGTAGGCCTGATTGATATGTACATATATGTTAATTTTACACCTCCAAGGAGCATAGGCCCGTAACAGTGTTTTTTCCAAAATCAGCCACTGCATCTAGCTTCGTCGACGGGACTTCATCTGGTCCTGGCGACTTAACAGGTTTAAAGCTTTTGATAGCTAAAGGAATTCTAGATTCAGTTCCAAATTCTGGTTTGTGTCCTTGCTAGTTTTCTTTTAATTTTCGAACTATAAAATTTAATTCATCTACGAATTTCAATACAATTTTGATATGACCAAATAAGTTGGAACATCACAAATGAGGAAGTGATATAATTTTTTAAAAAATCCGATACCAAAATGATCTTTGCTCTCTATCACCAAATTATGTGAATGGCTAAATTTAAATATTTTTATTGAATATTTTTGCTTTGTTTACTTTCTGATCTAACTTTAGCGACTTTCTGGGAGTTACCGGAAGCAAAAGATCTGCAATCATGTCCTGCATAATTCCCTTCCCGAATCGCTTCAATTTTAAACTTCCGGTCTTCAATTAGAAAGGGCCTTTCATGTCTCACCCTACCTCCCCCATCTCATTATATGCACTCAATATACTTTTTATGTGTATTCTTGTCCTTTTTTCGTTCTCACTTCTTCGATGCTCTATTAAATCATTAAGTAAATGTCCTTGGACAGCATTTGGTGAGCGCTTTTTATGTTTTTTCTTCCTAATCACACCTCGTTAAAGGTTTCAAATGCTCAAGAGGAAAACGCAGCAAAGAAAATGTGGTGATAATATTCATTTGAAAAATTCCGAAAAAATTGTCCACTATAAAAATTTGTTTTACTACCGTTTTTTTCCAATTCTCTTAAGGGTGAGTTCGTCGACACCTTTTTGTCCTAGTCCCAGGAGAGGGGGGATTTTGCAGCAAGAACCAGAGGAACATCACACGGCGTGTTTAAGTGCAACACCAGGGATTTCGGGTATTTTTCCTATGAGACCATCTCAACGCAATTTTAGATTTTCTCTCTCCCCCTTTCTCTCTCTATCGTACTTTCTCTCCCAACAAAGTTTGTTGCATGTCCTTTGCTTGAGAGCTGTTTTAGATTATGGTTTTACGATTCAGCTGGATAATACTCGTAGTTCAGGACGAACGGATGGAAGGATGAATGGACGGACGGACATGTTGTTGTGTTATGAAACTGTAGTTCTCGTGCTGCACAGATGAGAGGGAGGAAACAAGGATATTGCAGCTCCTTCAAATGGGGTGGGTTTGTATACAAGCTTCCTCCCGCGACATACCTTTTGAGAAAAATCTCAGTGGTTGAATTTTTATAGTTCACAACACTCGTTAAACTATCTGTCCATACATTGTTGTGTTTTGGATTGTTTGCGTTGTTTGTTTGGTGTTGCCTCTCTGCTGTTTTAGTGGCTGTTATTTTTATCTACTTTGGAATACAGTGCCGAACAAACGACACTTACCCTTATGTCCGCACGTTCCCCCACTTCACGGCTTTAGCAGCTGGGAGTATTTGCCACATTGTAGGGCTGGTTGGGTGCACTTGGGTTCGTTCAGTCGGTCCGTCCGTCTGTCTTGCTCTGCTCTTTCCTTGGGGATTGTGTCCAAACTGTTGCACAGTGGGGGATTATAAAAACAGATAAATATTTTTTTTTATAATATATCATAATTTAATTTTGATTAAACTGAAAAAAATACTGTCCAACTTCTAAAGATTTGGCTCCAAAATTGTCCTAAATAAGTAAACTGTCTTTCTTTAATGTACGAAGTTTATTTGTTTAAATATTAATTATGACTAAACTGAAAAAATACTGTCCTTCTTTTAAAGATTTGGCTCCAAAATTGTCCTAAACTGTCTAAAAATAAGTAAACTATCTTTCTTTAAAGTGCGAAGTTTATTTGTTTAAATATTGGAGCGTATGGCCAACTCTTTGAAATTGGCATAATATTTTTTTCTGTGTATTTGCATTTTATGATAGATGAGGTCTTCCTCTATACTAGAGTCAACCTCTGAAGTCTTTCTCGACCTCTGAGGTCGACCTCTGAGGTCGACCTCTGAGGCCATCTTCTATACAAGGTTCGACCTCTAAGATCTTCCTTTATACTATAGTCGAATTCGGAGGTCTTCCTTTATACGATAGTCGAGTTCTGAGGTCTACCTGTAGACTAGAGCCGACCCCTGAAATCTTCTTTTATACTAGAGTCGATACCTGAGGTCTTCCTCTGTACTAGAGTCAACTTCTGAGGTCTTCCTCTATACAAGAGTCAACCTCTGAAGTCTTTCTCTATACTAGAGTCATACTCTGAGGTCTTCTTCTAGTATAGATTCGAGCACTACAATCGATCTCTGAGGGCTTTCTCTATACCAGAGTCTATCTCTGAGGTCTTCCTGTATTTACTACATATTGGCTTAAAATGACAGATTTATATCCTTTTTGTTTTCTCTTTTTTTCGACTCTATACTAGAGTCGACCTCTGAGGTCTTCCTCTATACTATAGTCCACCTCTGAGGTCTTCCTCTATACTAGAGTCGACCTCTGAGGTCTTCCTCTATACTAGAGTCGACCTCTGAGGTCTTCCTCTATACTAGAGTCGACCTCTGAGGTCTTCCTCTATACTAGAGTCGACCTCTGAGGTCTTCCTCTATACTAGAGTCGACCTCTGAGGTCTTCCTCTATACTAGAGTCGACCTCTGAGGTCTTCCTCTATACTAGAGTCGACCTCTGAGGTCTTCCTCTATACTAGAGTCGACCTCTGAGGTCTTCCTCTATACTAGAGTCGACCTCTGAGGTCTTCCTCTTTACTAGAGTCGACCTCTGAGTTCTTTCTCTATACTAGAGTCGGTCTCTGGGGTTTTCCTCTATACGAGAGTCGACCTCTGAGATCTTACTCTATACTAGAGTCGACCTATACTAGAGAGACCTCGAGTTCTGAGGTCTTCTTCTATACTAGAGTCGAGCTCTAGGTCTTCCTCTATGCTAGAGTCGACCTCTGAGCTCTTTCTCTATACTAGAGTCGACCTCTGAGGTCTTCCTCTATACTAGAGTGGACCTCCGAGGTCTTCATCTATATTAGAGTCGGCTTATCAAGTCTTCCTCTATACTAGAATCGACCTGTGAGGACTTGCTCTAGCCTAGAGTCGAGCTCGAAGGTCTTCCTCTATACCTGAGTCGACATCTTAGGTCTTCCTATAAATACTACATATTGACTTAAAGTGACAGATTTATTTATTTCTTGTTATTCTTTCTCGTTTTTTTTTTCAAAAATTCCCCCACAGTTAGTTACTTCGAACTCTTACTGTTGAGTTTTCTCTTTGGAGAAGTGACACGTGTAGCCCTTAAAAATGTTTATCGTTTCTTTTTTCTCCTGCTCTCATCCATTGATGGGTCGATCTGACCGTTTTCTCCGTCTACTTTGCAACACCGTGCGTCCTCATCATAAACGTAATTTGGGAAATGACAAAAATAGAGGAAAAACTTTAATTGTTTTTCTTTTATATGTCCGTCCGTCTGTCGTCCCAAAAATTTCGTTCTTTTCTGTATAGCTCTTGCAATGTTTTTCAAATGTTTATGGCGTGGTTGGATGATGGGTGGCTTGTCAAATGACCATTTGAGGGTTAATTTTCATTTCAATTACATGTCTCATTTATTGTTTATATTTCAGATCATTTTGCCAAGCATTTGATGTCCTTTATCCTTAATGTCTGCGTTCTATTAGCAAAATGTTTTCTTGATGGGAAAAAGCAAAAAAAAAAAGAAAAAACGCCATTTTTACAACATTGTAAAATATATGTACATTTGCGTTTGTTTATTGTGTGTGTGTGCATTTGCACTAATCTTTGTAATTAATGAAAGTAGACATTAGCCTAGTGAAATCTGCAAAATAATGTGAATAAAAGTCATTAACTGGTCGGCAATTTTGAAAAAAATAGAACATTATCATAATGCTGCCTTCAAATTGTGGCTTGAACCATAGAACAAATGCAACAAATTCAGTTGCAGCAACAGAGCAACAACTACTCACATTTGTCAACTCTCTTTTCACTGTTCTCAAAATTTAAGAATAACTTTTTCATAATTTCATTATCTATTCATCATAATTCAGCTAAATTATATACATATGGTTTTTTCTGTTTTTCTTCACAATCATATTTTTTAAAGAATGTTTTTTTTTTGATTTAATGAACTTATCATTGAGCAACCAGACAAAAACCTATACCGTATTCATTTCACACCAATCAATATTTAATATTTTATTACACTTTTAAATAAATAATAATTCGTATAACTGGCATTATACGAATTCTCCATTCTCCCCTCTCCGTTCAACCACTTCATTATTTTTTGGTATTGTCGCAAAACACTTAAAATTTGGTTCAGCTATGCTGTTGACATATTTCGTGCAGTTTAATTCACTTTGTTGTCCTTTTTTTTGGTGCTCCGCCGAATGTCCTGTATGAATGAAATATAATTTTCATTTTCATTTCCATGTGAGATATGTTTTCTGTTTTGTTTTTGACGTTTTTGTCATTTGCGCTGTTTATTTGTTTATGCCATGTTGTGAGAATACCTATTAATTTTTCATATATTCATATTTATATATTTACACGCCAAGAAACAAAATATGTATATGGTTATGGTGATCAAATTAGCAAAAGTTAATGTAATGATTGTAGCAACCATGGCTCGTTATTGTTGTAGACATAATATGTTCCCTTAATATGTCTCCTTGTAATATTGCTGTTAAGATTTAGGATAATATGATCTTCTCATAACCATGATCATAATTCACCTTAATATGGTTCATGTGATTACAACAAGATCAGGACCATAATATGACCAAATGACCATAATATAGTTCCAATAATTTTCATATAATCCCAATGAACATAATATAATAAAAATTATCATAGAGAATTATCAATCAATTAGCAAAATACGGTCCCCATGGTCATAATATATCGTGATCCATTTCGAGGTTCCCTACTTGTTTAAAGAAAAAACACAGAAAATTCAAATTGAGTGGGGAACGTTTATTACCATTTGAAAGAACATTCTTTGGCATTTATTTTTTGAAGATTATGTCTATCTCAGATGGTCCATCCGTTGAGTCCAATTTTCGGTGACTCGATTATGTTGACCATAAGTTGAGTGAAGTTTACGAAACACATTCCTCACAGAACGTGAATTTTCGTAATAAAGTTGAACGAACTTGTAATCACGATTTGTAAACGTTGTTCAGGCGTAAGTCTTTCCATGATGAAATGTCAAACAAAACTTAACAAAAATAACATGACAGCATGACACGACTCACACGTGATCTGTCAAAAAAGGCTATTGAAAAAAGTATCTCTACTTGGATCACCCGTTATATTCCCATGATCATACTGTGGTTTGCATGACCACATTGTGGTTCCTATGACCGTCGGTCCATTCGTAACCATCATAGTTCATCATTATCCATATTCATTATTCATTATTCATCCCCATATCCAAAATATGGTCACTATGTCCATAATATGGTTCCCATGACTATAATATGGTTTGAATGACCATAAAATGGTTCCCCTGACCATAATATGTTCCTTCTGACCATTGATACTCACTCGACACATTTTTTATTGTAAATATTCTAAAATTATTTTTTTGTGAGAACTTTTTATTGGAAACAAATATATTTGATTTCTACCAGCAAACTATAGTTCCCATGATCATAATATACTTTTCATGTCCATAATATTTCTCCATTAGCATAAAATGGCCCCGTAATCATGATATCATCCTTCTGAACATAGATTTCACTAGATACATTTATTATTGAAAACATTCTATTGAAATATTTTTGTTATATATTTGGTTTTTGCAACGAAATTACAGTTCTCATAACAACCTATTTCTAAAATTTTACCATTTTACCATAACATGATCTTCTTTTAACCATTTTATGATCATAATTCACCTTAATGTGGTTCATGTGATCATAATACGATCAGGACCATGTTTTGACCAAATGACCATAATATGTATAGACCCCATTAATTTTCAATGTCCGTGAAGATAAATATGCATTGAAAATTAAATATGAGTCAAGACACAAACCACCTTATATTAACAGAGCAACGTACTGAGCCAGCAGAGCGCTGTTATAAATTTAACAGAGCGCTGTTATAAGTTAACAGAGCAAAGTAAAAATGTTCATACTGATACTATATTTACAAAATGCAAATTTTAGCAAATTTTAATATTTATTTTAATACAATATAATGAAAATACACGAATAGAAGAAGTCGTATATTATGCAATATAACACAGGCCATAAATAAATAAGCGAAAACGTATAAAACTAGAGGTTACCTAACTCGCAAAGTTGTATACGCAGCAAATCTAAACAAAAAAGTTGGAGTATTCCGGTATTCAGCTAAAATTGCAAAATCGATGCTGAATCGAAATATATAAACCATTTTGTCCAAAAACCCCAGGTATTCGAGTTATTAAGAATTTTTATTTAAATATGTGTTTTTGAAAATCGTCCACTGCACGCAAAGAAAAAATTCGTTACTCCCAAACGAAAAATTAGACAAACGAATTTCGTTTGTGGTGTATGTTTGTCGCAAACGATTTATGTTTATCCCAAAACCCAAAGAAACGTTTATAGCAAACGGTTAGTGTACTTATCGTAAATGATTTACATTTATTACAAACCCTGTGAAACGTTTAGTGCAAACGGTTATTGTGTTTGTCACAAGCAATGCCTGTTTATCCCAAACCCTGTAAAACGTGTGTTGCAAACAATCATTGCGTTTGTCACAAGCAATGTCAGTTTAACAATAAATGAGAAAACGATTGTCACAAAAGAATAATTTGATTGAATTATGATATTTAATATGTTTTATAAAATTATGTTTATAATCAAAAATGTCACAATTTTTAGTAAAATGTCCCCGGGAGCTCCCCGACAAACACCTCTGCTGTTATTTGGCTGTTATCTTCTAATTGAGTTGTAGACAAACTGTAAAAAAGAAAGCATGTATGTTAGAACATATTAACAAGTAAGAAAGTTTCAGTCGGGTAAACCGACTAAGGTATACCCTCACTTTGTGAGTAATGTAATATATAACATTACACCAAAAAATCTGTCAATTTGTGTGGGAGGTACCAGAAGGGGTTTTCCAAATACACATATTTTTCGGTAAACAGTACATTCTTAAATACATTGCATTGTGCTGAACTATAAGTGTTTATGTGCACTGGTATATTAAAGTTACGAGCTATGTAATTTTGGTATGATTTGGTAATTTTGTGTGGGAGGTACAAAAAGGGGCGGGGTGATAACGTCCACTTTTTAATGGACTATAGGCACTATAACAGCATTACACTGTACAAAATTTCAAGTATTTGTATGCACTGGTATTAAAGTTACAAGCGGTTTACTTTTGGTACGAGGTGGGAGGTACCAAAAGGGGCTGTACAATAATGCCCATTTTTTACCGGACTATAGGCGCTACAAAAACATTATACTGTAGAAAATTTTAAGCATTTTTATGCACTTGTATTAAAGTTATAAGCAGTTAAATTTTGATGCAAAATGGTCCATTTGTGTGGGAGGTACCAAAAGGGGCATGCCAACTTCACCCATTTTTCTCGAGTTAATAGCGACTAATATACTAATATTATGTGCAGAATTTCAAAAGATTCGAAAAAGTAGTATAGAAGTTATTAAAGAATCAATATTTCACTAAATTTTAACCCTTTGTGTGGGAGGTACCAGAAGGAGTAGACCAATATGGCCCATCTTCGAACTCATCCGGAGATAGGTCAAAATATTACCACATACCAAATTTGAAGTCGATCGGTTACTCCTTTCGAGAGTTATCGTGCGCACCAGCCAGCAGACACACAGACAGACAGACAGACAGACAGACAGACAGACGGACGGACATTGCTCATTCGACTTAAAATGACCCAAAACGGATTTCCTCCGAACATACTTAGGGTTTTAGATCACTCCTTCGATGTGTTACACTTTTTTCCGTAGCAAATGATATATACCCTCGTCACACTAAAGTGAGGGTATAAAAATGTAGCGAGATGTTATCTTACCATATATCAAACTTTTTAGTCAAAAGTGAGTTTTATATCAGCAGTTTCCAGAAGTATCCAGTTGTATTGTGCCTGAATAAATTTATTTCACAATTACCATTAGCAGCTTCAGTACCTAAACGTGGGATGATTGATTGTTAATGATTTTAATTTGCTTATTCACAATTTAAGGCGAGTGGAAAAATAACCAGTTAGTCGTTACAAAAGCAATAGATGGTCTCAGTTTCTGTTAAAATCTATTGTTTTTGTTATTCCGGCTTTCCACAAAGAATTCAATATTTTCATGCAGTGCTCGATCCATTTTTTTGCTATTAACAATTTGGTTATTTTCCCACATGTCTTCACTTCATTTACTCGTACCATTTACCTATAACATTAAATTGGAGTCCGCAGTATATTTGCGAGATATCGCACCTCCGATAATTTAGATTCTTTGATTTAATTAATTCTTTGAATAAAATCATTTTTAATTAAGTGATAAAAACATTTTTAATTTTGCCACACACGCGCACAAATACCGAACACCACAAGCGCCAGTACAAAACTAAAGGCCCCACCTGCATACGACTCTACGCATGCTGAGTACGATTGCAAATGTTATGAAATTGTATAACAATGCAATGCAGATAACTAAATATCCACCACCGTCTGTTAATAAAGCAACGCGAACAAACATGTATGCAACGTTGCAACGTTTCTTTTTTTGTGTTTTGTACACACACATCTCCATATTTTTGCAGAAACACTGCAACGTCGCTTTTTGTGTTGTATACACACACATCTGCATCTTTTGAGTTCTGTACACATACATCTACACATATTATTCCATCATATAAGTAATAAAAAAAGTTATAAAACCACACTCTCACAAAATGAAAACAAATTTAGCTCTTTGTTCTCTCAACTCTCTTTAATATATTCAATCATGTTTAAATACAATATGGTTCCGTAAACGTTTTTCGTTAACCATAAAATAAATTACGAACATTTTGGAATGAAAGAATGTTCGTTTACAGTAAGAGAAACTACGTTTACGATAAACTTTTGCATTCACCGCAAAAATTTCAACCGTTACGGGAAAAGTAGAGCGTTTGAGACAAACAAAAATGTTTGCCATAAACGACGCCCAAACGTTTTTTTTCTTTGCGTGTGTGGCTAAACCAAAAAAGTTGGAGGATTCCGGTATTCAGCTAAATATGATATATCGATGCTGAATCGAAATATATAAACCATTTTGGCCAAAAAACCCAGGTATTCGAGTTATTAAGAATTTTTAGTTAAATATGTGTTTTTGAAAATAGTCCAAAAACACATAGGACGCACATAGAACACAGTGGACGATTTTCAAAAACACATATTTAACTAAAAATTCTTAATAACTCGAATACCTGGGTTTTTTGGCCAAAATGGTTTATATATTTCGATTCAGCATCGATATAGCATATTTAGCTGAATACCGGAATCCTCCAACTTTTTTGGTTTAGCCACAGTGGACGATTTTCAAAAACACATATTTAACTAAAAATTCTTAATAACTCGAATACCTGGGTTTTTTGGCAAAAATGGTTTATATATTTCGATTCAGCATCGATATAGCATATTTAGCTGAATACCGGAATCCTCCAACTTTTTTGGTTTAGCCACAGTGGACGATTTTCAAAAACACATATTTAACTAAAAATTCTTAATAACTCGAATACCTGGGTTTTTTGGCCAAAATGGTTTATATATTTCGATTCAGCATCGATACAGCATATTTAGCTGAATACCGGAATCCTCCAACTTTTTTGGTTTAGCCACAGTGGACGATTTTCAAAAACACATATTTAACTAAAAATTCTTAAGAACTCGAATACCTGGGTTTTTTGGCCAAAATGGTTTATATATATCGATTCAGCATCGATTTTGCAATTTTAGCTGAATACCGGAATACTCCAACTTTTTTTGTTCAGATTTGGTGCGTATACAACTTTGCGAGTTAGGTAACCTCTAGTTTTATAGGTTTTCGCTTATTTATTTATGGCCTGTGTTATATTGCATAATATACGACTTCTTCTATTCGTGTATTTTCATTATATTGTATTAAAA
Source organism: Eudasyphora cyanicolor (assembly GCA_963930755.1). Lineage (NCBI taxonomy): Eukaryota > Metazoa > Arthropoda > Insecta > Diptera > Muscidae > Eudasyphora > Eudasyphora cyanicolor. The sequence continues at coordinate 52,333,860 of OZ005737.1, read as the reverse complement.
TAAATATTAAGATTTGCTAAAATTTGCATTTTGTAAATATAGTATCAGTATGAACATTTTTACTTTGCTCTGTTAAATTTATAACAGCGCTCTGCTGGCTCAGTAACAGTGCTCTGTTAATATAAGGTGGTTTGTGTCTTGACTCATATTTAATTTTCAATGCATATTTATCTTCACGGACATGCATGCTTGCCCAGTTCGTTTGGTGCGGTTTGTGGGCTGGCGACGTCATCGGGCCACACTTCTTCGAAATGAGGCCAGTCAGGCAGTTACTGTCAGTGTTGCCGTATTTGGGTTTTTCTACCAAAATTGGTAGAATTTTTATAGTCTGGTAGATTGGAAGAATCAATGTAAATTTGGTAGATTTAACGCTCCTCAAATTTTTTTTATAGAAGTTTTGACAAAGTTTTGACTAAATTTCTTTGGCTTTGCAACAATTACCCGATACAAATAATAAGTAATATTGCTGACTGTTGACGACCTAATTATCCCAATTCTTTTGTAGAATGTCAAACAAATTGAATATAAAAATTTAAAAAAATGTGAATTGAACGGAATGGAGAAGTAAGATACGACCACTTTTGTTCGAGCAGAATTAGCAAACATATTGTGATTCTGAATTTTAAATTAGAACTCGCAACGTTCTACCTAACGTTCTCTACTTAATTTCATTAACGATCGGATGTTAAAGAAAGCTTCTAAGCTCATTAATACCGAATTGGAAGGAACATTGACGGGTATTTGGTGGCTATACGAGTATATTAATCTATACCGATTTTCTTCAAACTTATCAAAGTTCGTTTCTGTAGCAAGAAACGTATCTGCCAAAATTCATAACTATAGGATGTTAAATAAAGTTTCTATAGCACTTTGATAAAAAATCGGAAGGAATATATATCGTCATCAGAAACGAAAAAGGGCGTAACAACAAGAAAAATGGAAATTCAGTTTTTAATGGGGTTCGGTACACTGCATTAAAATACACATCCTGACAAATTTTTAGCGACCTACTATCAAAAATGGCGAAATAATTAACGAAATTCAAATGGGCCTAACAACAAATTATTTCTTTTTTCATAGTTAAAAACTTGTATTTCACGCAATTTTCCAGAAACAGGTTGTAAATCATGTTTTTGTAAATTTATTATGCATCATTATGTTTAGGTATTATCCTGAAAACCCCGTTTTTCTAACAACAACACTTTTCATTTTATTTAGTTTTTTTGCTTTTCCTGTAAAATTTTCAAATATGATGATAGGCCCTTTTTCGTTTCTGATGACGATATGTAGGGCTATATTTAAATCTGAGCCGAAAGAAACTCTTCTCTGCCAAAGTTCATGATGATCCAATGTTTAAATAAAGTATATATAGCACATTGATACCAAATCGGAAGGAATGTATATATGGGGGCTATATCTAATTCAGAACCAATTTCGTCTAAAATTTACAATGCTCATTCCTGGTTCTTTTGTGCCAAATCTAGTAATGTACGATGTAAAATACTAGTTCTATCGCGGTTTTATGTTAAATATATTGGAACTATATCTAAGTCTAAACCTATTTTCTCCAAATTCTATACCGTCCGTCCTCGTTGCGAAAATATTGTCCGTGCCAAAATTCTTCAGGATTGTGTCCAGAATTGCGACTTGTACTTTGATTAAAAAGTTTACAAGGAAAGCGGACGGACGGATAGACTTCGCTAGATCGAATCAGCAGGTGATTTTGAGTCTATCCGTGTACCTTATAGCTCTGTGTCTAGTATTTTAATGCGTTACACATATCTGGACCAAAAAAAAATTATAATAACCTCATTAAAAGAGCAATCACAATCAAAACCCCTCTTCAAGTGAATAGTAGAAAAGGAAACCAAATAAAAAAATTTTAATTCAAAGTTTTATTTAAATATAAATAATACCTTACAATAACAATTTATGCATATGTTTTTCGTAAAATAAAAAATGGAAGATTTCAAACGATTTTGGTAGATATTTTAGACAATTTTGGTAGAAAAAAAATTATTGTAATGGCAACACTGTTTACTGTGAACGTTGTTCGCTGTCGTGAGATGATAACGAACTTTTTATTGCCCGAATTGGAAGATGTGGATGGGGACAATATGTGGTCTCAACAGGACGGTGCCACTTGCCACACAGCTAACGAAACAATGGCTCTTTTGCGCAACAAATTCAATGGCCGTGTTATCTCACGACGTGGCGATGTCAATTGGCCGCCAAGATAATGTGATTTGACACCGTTGGACTTCTTTCTGTGGGATTATTTGAAAGAAAAGGTGTACGTCGATAAGCCAGCAACAATTCAAGATCTAAAGGATGAGATAATTCGGCACATTAATGGCATAGAAACTCAATTATGCCTCAGCGTCATCGAAAATTTGGACCATCGCATGGAGGTGTGCCGCCGAGGTCGCGACGGCCATTTGGTCGATATTTTGTTCCATACATAATTGAACCATATCAATATTATCATAATAAAAAGAAATGACAATAATTTCCTAAATAATTTGTGTTTTATTCAAAATCAACATCGGCCCTTACAATTTAACCACACTTTATGAAACATTTTATTGCAAAACCCGCAACATATTTGGTTTTTACAACCGAATTATGGTTATCATATTCCCAATAATACCATAATATGGTCCCATTGTAATTTTACAGTTTCTTTATACTAGTGTCCAAAGCTGAGGGCTTCTTCGGTTATAATTTACCACAAGTGACCATAATATAATCCCAATAGACAATAACATTGTCCCTATGGCTGTACTATAGCCTCCTGATCATTATATGGTCCTTCTGACCATAGCTTTTCGCTAGACACATTTATTTTGCTATATATTTCGTTTTTGCATCAATATTATACCTCTGATAAAAATCGAGCACTAGTGTGGACCTCTAAAGTCTTCTTCGGTTATAATTTACTATAAAATGGTCTTCATAAAATCACGTTATTGCAATAATTCACCATTATATGGTTCCTATGATCGCAATACGGTCCATTCATAACCATGTTTTGGCCTTACTTTGCCGCAATATAATCCCAGTGACCATAATTTGGTCCCAGGGCCATAATTTAGTTCCCATGATCATAATATACTTCCCGTAATCATAATATTGTCCCCTTGAGCATAGTATGGCCCTCCCGCTCATAATATTATACTTCTGACCATAGATTTTCGGTAGACACATTTATTATTGTAAACTTTCTATCTATAACTATATTTTTGCATGAAATATTTTATGGCAAAAACTGTCATATATTTGGGGATTGGAACCAAATTTTATTTCTCATAAATATCTTCCTCTAAAGTCATTCTTTATACTAGTTTTGACATCTATGGTCTTCTTCGGTTATAAAAATCCATAATATAGTCTTCTGGTCATCATCATAAAATGATTTTGAGAATACTTTATTTACAATAATATGGCTCCTATGACCGTACTATGGTATCTTCGTAGCAATGCTATGGTCATAGTCCACCACAATATAATTCCAATGATTAAAATATTGTCCTATACAATAATAATTATATTTTTAATACTATAATATTTCCCATGGTCATAATTTAGTTGCAATTATCATAATATGGTATCCATGGCCATATTATGGTTCCTATGAAGGAAATATGGTTCCATTCTTTACCATTGTATGCTCATTGTTTACAATAATGTAATCTCAATGTCCATATTATGGTTCCCATGTTTTTAACATAGTCCCCAATATTATAATGTGGTGTCCATGAGGATAATATGAACCCCTGATCATAATATGGTCTTACTGAATATAGATTTTCATTAGACACATTTAGTATTGTAACCATGTATTAACAACCAAATTGTAGTTCTTTATAATAGTTTTGAATTCTAAGGACTTTTTCGGTTATAATTTACCATAATATGGTCATCTCAACATCATGCTATAATAATTTAGCACAATATGGTTCCTATGACCATAATACGGTTCCACTCGGTTCCTATTATGGTCATAGTTCACTATAATATAATCTCAATGACCATAATATAATCCAAATGATAACAATATGGTCCCCATATCCATAATATTGGTTCTCATAAAAGACGTCCTCTAAGTATTTAAACTAGTATCGACCTTTAAGGTCTTGATCTGTTATTCTCAAAATCATCTTGACCTATGACCACAATATGGACCATTTGTAGCTATGTTATAGTTCAACATAATGTAATCCCAATGATCATAATATATTACCAGTAACGTAATACGAACGTACATAATAATATGGTCCCCATGACCATAATATAGTTTTCATGATCATAATACGATCTCTATGAGCACAATATGAGCCCCCCGACCATAATATGACTCTTCAGGCCATAGATTTTCACGAGGCAAACATTTGTAATAAAATTTCTGTAATTATATTTTTGCATGGAAATATTTGTTTTTTTTTGTTTTCAAATAATTGCAATTTTTTTGCAACCAAATTATGCTCCTCACAAAAATTAAATGTTTGTTCTGACAATATACAATCAGATCTTTTCTCTGTGTATATTTTCTAGATATATATGTACATATATGGAGGACATTTCATATATATACTCGTACATATATGTACATACATCTATGGACATCTATATAAGCATTGTATTTATTTATCTGTTTATGTACACATTTATCATATATTTTTATATATATAAACATATGTACGTACATATCCATATGATAGGACTTTATTGTGTGCATTTCATTTATTTTCGCTTTCGGTGTTATTGTCACAATTTTTTTTTTTTGGTTGTTCTTTTTTTTTGTTTTATTTCTTTCCCGCTGCTTTTCAAATATTCATACATGCATTATTTATCGTTAAGTTTCGTTCATTTAAATATAAATTCATATTTATTTCGGTTTTTGTTGTCCTTTCGTTTTTCTGCTTGCGTTCGTTGTCACAATTTTTCCTCTTAATAGTCATTGGCGGACTTTCATTTGGCCTAATGGGCTTGAGTGAAAATTTCGCTGTTGGCTCGCTCATACATGTAGGTAGATTTGTATCGGTATATGCGTAGTTGGTGATTGTGGGGTTAAGACCAAAAATGTTGCATTTTAGTCCTGCAAAAGGTTAATTTACCGTCCTTTTTTATACAGAAATTAGACCTCGATGTCTTCTCTACTTGCTGATTATTTTATACCCCAAAAGTCTGTAATAGTCGAAACTTGTTTGAAACCTAAAATTCTTCTATAGCACATGGGTAGCATATAAGCAGATTTGTATACAATCTTTGGGGGTTTGAGGTTAAGCCCAATTTTATATAAATGCAGTTCTGCAAAAAGGTTCACTTACTATTCTTCCTATATTCATAGATTACACAGTAGAACATTTTTCACCTCATTGATTTGGGACTCAATTCGACGCGAAAGTAAACCCAAAAATAAGAACTTCTGCATCATTCGTTCAGTCAAGCTGGCTTTAATTTGATGGTCATACGAATTTTTTTGCTCATTACTTATATATATTTTTCAATATTTTACTGTCAGATATTTTATGACTTTGTGGGTATTTTTGCGATCTTTAAGGCACTGGATGCACTTTTTTCGGGTAGGTTTGTTGCGCATTTTTTTTCTCCTATTTAATGTCTACAACTTTGCTTTAGACACAAAAGAGATATATTCCGTACGGTATACCGAGAAAAAAATATAGAAAAAGTGCAAAAAATCCACCATGAGCAAATAAAATCGTGTGGCCATTAAATTATTAATTGAGCATACTTGACTAAATGAATGATGTAGAAGTTCTTATTTTTGGGGCTACTTTCATGTCCAATTCTCAGATTCATTGAGTCCCAAAATCATGTGTTGTACTGTGTTATTGATGACCTGAAAGTCTTCTATAATCCTGGCTTATTTTATACTTAAATATCTATGATAATTAGTTAAGAGATAATCGTCCCTTGGTTTCTTAGATTATTTAAGTCTTCCATAATTTTAGGATCTAAAACATCCCTATCATCGTAGATTATTCAATAACTGTCATGCTTCTGTAATAGTCAAATAATGAGCAACGTTATTTCTTCCATATTTGTAGGTATTTCCTCTTATAGCCTTCAATAATCGCAAATTATTTAAGTCCTAAAGAGCTTAAAAAATCACAGATTTTTCATGACCAAAAAATTCTCATAAATCTCTGCAGATCGTAGTCGTAGAATTCTTAAGACCAACAAATGTTGGGGTAACGTGAAGTCTTCTATAAATGGAGATTATTTTATCACTAATCGTACATCATTGTGCACTATATATGATTATTCAAATATTGAAATTATTAAGGCTTTCATGATTGCAATAATCACAGATTATTCAGAACCTACAAATCTTCTATAGTTATGGCCTTATAGTCTCCTGTGTCAGTATATTATTTATTAGGACCTAAAAATCCCCCCAAATTATTTAAAAGCTAAAAATGTTTTATACTGATTGATTGAGAAACCAAAAGTTTGATTGAGAAACCAAAAGTTTAGATGATTTATAATATACGAGGGCGCTGACAAAGTTAGCTGACCTAACATGGAAAAGAACAAATTTGGGAAAAATTTGTCTTTATTTCTCAGCATAATCTCCTTTTAGCACGAGACACTTTTTCCACCGATCTTCAATATCTTCTATACCCTGTTTATAGTAAGAACTGTCTAGCTTCCGAAAATATAAATCAACCGCAACCTCCAGCTCTTCATTGCTGGCAAATCCTTTTCCGTCGAGCATTTTTTTCAAGTTTGAAAACAAAAAATAATCCAAAGGAGCTAAATCTGCCGAATAAAGTGCGTGCTAAAGACATTAGTACCTCAATTCATTGATTTTGGCTATCGCAATAGTGAATGTGCGAACAGGTGAATTGTCTTGATTGTGTGCAAATGCGGCACCAATCTTGCGCACAGCTTTTTCATCATCAAAATTTCCGTCAATATGCAACGTATAGCTCTTTTTATCCCCTCACCTTACAGGGAGGAGGGTATATATCATTTGCTATGAGCCAAAAGTGTAACACGTAGAAGGAGTGACCTAAACCCCAATTATGTTTGGCGGAAATCCGATTTGGATAATTTAAAGTCATTTGAGCAATGTCCGTCCATCCGACTGTACGCTGAGAAAAAAAGTCTTGAGGTCGTTTATCGCAAACATAATTCTTTGTCTCAAACGCTCTACTTTTTCCGTAACGATTGAAATATTTCTAGTGAATGAATACGTTTATCGTAAATGTAGTTTATCTTGTTTTCAACGAACATTCTTTAATTCCAAAAAATTTCATAATTTACGTTTGTGGTAAACGAAACACGTTTACGGGAGCATATTGTACATTAACATGATTGAGTATTTTAAAGAGAGCTGAGAGAACAAAGTGCATAACTTGTTCTCATTTTGTGAGCGAGCGGTTTTATAATTTTTTTTATTTTTTATATGTTGAAATATTATATGCACTTGTGCGTACATACACAACACAAAATATGCAGATGTGTGTGTACTCAACACTTAAAGAAACTTTGTTTGTCCGCGTTGTTTTTTTAACAGTTCTGCAGACAGCTGAAATTTTCAACACTAAAGAGGTAAACTTTGTTTTTAATGAAACTATGCCTCCGATTTTTCACCCGAAGTTTTTCATGTTATTTTCTGATTTAGGTTGTTATTCTATTTACAGAGGTGGAAACTTTAGGTCAGAATTTTTTATATTGACCTATGGAGTTCTTTTTTGACGAAAAAGTTAGATATATGGTAAGATTACATCTCGCTTTGATCCATACAATGGCATACTAAATTTTTAATATGTTTTGATGCTTTCTAATTTACGGTTTGTCTACCACTCAATTAAAAAATATCAGCCAATTAATAGTATAGGTGTTTGTCGGGGAGCTCCCGTGTACATTTTACTAAAAATTGTGACATTTTTGATTATAAACATAATTTTATAAAACATATTAAATATCATAATTCAAACAAAATATTTTTGCGACAAACGTTTTCTCATTTATTGATAACCGTTTGCAACAAAAGTTTACAGAGTTTGGGATAAACAGGCATTGCTTGTGACAAACACACTAACCGTTTGCAACAAATGTTTTATAGGGTATGCAATAAATATAAATCATTTAGGATAAGTACACTAAACGTTTTCTATAAACGTTTCGCTGGGTTTTGGGATAAACATAAATTGTTTGCGACAAACAAGGAACACAAACGAAATTAGTTTGTAAAATTTTTCCTTTGGGTGTAACGATTTTTTTCTTTGCGTGTATCTGTCTGTGTGGCTCTCTGCTGGACCATTTTGCATCAAAAGTTAACAGCTTATATCTTTAATACCAGTGCATATTTTAAAGTTATTAAATGCAATTTAAATTGATAATAATCTAATTACAATAAAAAATAAATAAGTTTACGAATATTTTTTTGGAGTTGAGGGGATTCTTAAATCCGTTTACCTGACTGAACTTGCTTACTTGTTAGTTATTTTTTAAACTACTTTCCGGCGATAAAATTTCTGTAGGACTTCCTTCACTCCTTTACGGCTTTATATATTTGAAGTACATCTTACTATATCGTAGAAATATGTAAGTTTCGTAAAAATTTCTCGATCAAAGCATTCTCAGTGTCCCGTTTCACATGTAGATGGTGCTAGTCATTTAAAAATTGCCAATGTTTTTTTGTGTCCTTGCTTTTTAAGTACCGTCTTCTTTGACTTGTGATTTGATTATTTTCTGTGGGGAGCCATTAAGGATTAATGTTACGCAAAGCAGCCCAGAGACAATTGAAGCGTTGAAACATGAAATCGAAGTGATTCGACCCGAAAGAGATGCGACTCGTAACAATCGAAAATGTACTGAAAAATTGGGTTGATCGGATGAGGCACTGCCGATCCAGACGTGGTAGTCATTTGAATGATATTGTGTTAGATTATACAGTACAACACACGATTGAAAGACATAATTCTAAGAAATGGACGTGAAAGTAGACCCAAAAATAAGAAATTCTGCTTCATTCGTTAAGTAAAGTTGGCACAATTAATAATATAATGGCTATACGAATAGGTATAAAACAGAAGATCAAAAAAGAACATTGTAAAACAGAACATTTATGCGGTTTTAAGGAACTGTATGTTATTTTTTCGGGTAGTTTTGTTCCAATTTTTTTTTTGTTCTCCTATTCATTATCTACAACTTTGCTTCAGGCACAAAAGAGATATTCTGTATGGTATACCGACAAAAATATTAAAAAAAAAATGAAAAAATCCGCCTTGAGCTAAATTCGTATGGCCATTAAATTATTAATTGAGCCTACTTGATTTAACGAATGATGCAGAAGTTCTAACCTTAAATGGCCCACCCGTACCTGAGTCCATCCCTAAAATCCCATTATTAAATGACAAAGTTCAACCATTCAAATGAAACCAGAATTTGAAAAAATTATCAGTTCCTTTTTTTTATAGCCGATTCAAATTTTAAATGGCCCACCATATATATTCACAGATATTTTAAATAATAGTAGCTTTAGGCTTCTCTAACTTTTATATTTGGAAAAAATTATTTTGGCATACAATTTAAAATAAGGACTTGAATAAAATGTTTGATAATGATTTTACATTACCATTAAGACAATTAACTCTATAACCGATACCATTCTTGCCACATCTTCAGTCATCTCAACACCACAAAATATCCTTAAACGAATTTGTTTGCTCTTTTGCGACAATTTAAATTCATTTAGTTTCCCATTCCCACAAAACGTGGAACATTCCAAAAAGTTTGAAAAAAGATAACGTGGAATATTGTATGTGCCTTTGATGCCATTGCCTGATGGCGTTTCTGGGTGGTGCGTTTTTTCCAATTTAAATTATTCTGTGAAAAAATATCTGCCTTCTCAACAAGAACAATGCGTGGAAATGACATTCCTTTTTTCGATTCGATTATGGAATTGGCATACAATTGAATACCACCAATGGAATTTCCATTTCGAATGGCAATCACACGCACACAAATTACCGAAGCCGACGACAATTTCAATAACAGAGAAAAATTGCAAAAGCGTTTCTAATAAATTTGAATTGAATGTCAGCAACGAAAGAGAGAGAGAGGGAGATACAAGAGAGAAGGGCCATGAAAAAAAAAACGAGAAAACAATCAGAAGTTGTGACTTATAAGTAATTCTTAGTGGGAAGAAAAATCATCTAACATCCTCCTTCTCTGCCAATTATAAGAGGACAAAATCTTTTTTATCATTTGCATAATACCACCAAAGATGAGGAAACAAACCAAAAAAACTCCAGGAACAAAGCAAAATAAAATATGGTTGACATTTGACAATTATGTCCTTGCTCTTCCATCTCTTCTTAAGGCCAAGCCTCGAAAACCTCCTTTGATGCCTTTTGATCTCCTTAACGAAAAATCGAAAGTTGTCTTCCTTTTCAAATTTTCATCATCAACAAACCAAAAAAAAAAAACATATACTCGTATACTCCTATTCATAGGAAACGGAAATGGCTGGTGAAAAACTGTCACAAAAAAAGCTAAGCATTGAAATTGAGTAAAACTTTTGCAGTTAATGTCATTTCATCAATTACTTGACAACTTTGCGCTCTCGCTCGCTCGCTGTAAACGAAACGAAATTGAAGCATCGCAAAATGGGAAAACTCTATTTATTTTATGAGTTTTTGTCAGTTGTTTCTTTTATATTTTTCAGTTAAATGCTGCAGCCTAAGCAAATGAATAGCGAGAAAGGAAAAGAAATTATAAAGAAATATACTCAACTCCAGCAAATATTTAATCAAAACGAAGTTTAAATTCAATTTAGCGGCACGACAAAACTTTTCGCTTCATTTGAAGGGCCATTAATCAAAACGATTTCACAGCACTTTTTTCATTTTCTTTTTCTTTGTATGCTAACAAAAAACTCATTTTAAAAATCAATTTTAAAAAATATTCAATCAAAAATGGTTGACGTCCATGAGAGGGAGGCGGTGGAATGGGCCATAAAAAAAATTCATCGACGGACCAAATGGTCAAGTTAAAATATGTCGTAGCAGAATTGGGGAGACTGGAATTTGATTCATACACAATTAGCTTGATCTCATACAAATGCGAATTGCTTCAATGTATTTAAAGGCAGTTAGATAAATTATGGAAGACTATGAAAAGGATAACATTTTTATTTACGAAAAATTAATGGTCTAAATTTTAAACAAAGATTTAACGTCTTGTTTAATCAAGGTGTAAGAACCATTAATATTAAAAAACAGCGCCCCTAGATCTTATCTTTATCCACCCCTGTTGAAACGGCGCCATCAGGATCTCATCCTGAGGCTTAACTGGCGATAAATTTCATTGCAGCATTTTCATTGGTAATTTGTCAAAATACACAGCATTAATATGACACACTGTCATGTGATTTTCGGCGTGAAGGCCCTAAACACGATGTGACGTTGCGCAATTAATCGTAGCCATTTGGGAGTGTCGGATCCTATGCTGAAATATGGGCTACAGCATCCGAATGCAGTGCAATTCCTCACTGAGACGAAGCTCTACCCTCACTTGAAACCTTGGCTACCACGATACACCCCGATGGACCGTTTTGAAATGATCAGGCTCTATCGACAGCCAGAGGGATTCCTGATAGTACCTTCCAGTTTGTCATACTGCAAGCAATGACATTTAAAAATAAAAAAAAATTATGTTTAAGTTCCTCTACAACGGAGTGGACCTATACAACGCGTTACCAGTGCCATCTACTTGTGAAAACTCAAAAGGTTGGATCAACAAAATCAATAAAAAAAAGCTTACTACAGTGTGTTCCTTGATATCAACGAGCTTAAGAATACCCGGGTAAACCGACTCAAGAATACCCTCACCTTCAGTCCCAAAAAGAATATTCGTACATTTATGTATTTTTTTGTTTTAATTAAATTATTATTAATTTAAATTGTATTTCATAAATTTTAAGTATTTACTGGTATTACAGTTATAAGCTGTTAACTTTTGATGCAAATTTGTCCATTTGTGTGGGAGTTACCAAAATGGGCGTGGCAACTTCGCCCATTTTTCGTGAGATGTTAGTATAGAAGTTATTACATAATCATTGTTTCACTAATGATGTTAACCCTTTGTGGAGGAACATAGGCGCAGATAGAGAAAAATATTACCGTACACCAAATTTGAAGGTTAATCCTTTCGAGAGTTATCGTGCACACCAGCCAGCAGATAGACGGACATTAGTCATTTGACTTAAAATTACCCAAAACGGATATCCGCCGAACATACTTAGGGTCTTAGGTCACTACTTCGATGTGTTACACTTTTGGCTCGTACGAGGGCTGCTGTATATATTTCTGGCCTAATAATGAAAATCGAATATTTATCATTAAAAATGGTTTTATTGTTTTTCAAAGTATTCTCTAGCATGATTTATACACTTTTGCATGCGCTCAAACCAATTGTCGAAGCACTTTTTCCACTCCGATTGAGAAGCCTCCAAAACATGGTTTTTGAACGCTTCAACATCTGTCGACGAAAATCGTTGACCACGCATTTTTTCTTGATGTGAGAGAATAAAAAGAAGTCATTGGGTACCAAGTCAGGGCTGTACGGCGGATGACCCATCAATTCGACGTTTTAGCCGGTCAAAAAGGCGCTGGTTTGAGCCGATGTGTGAGAGCTCGCATTGTCATGGTGTACAATGATTCGTCTTCTATTGTTCGTTTTTCGAATTTCTCCGAAGACTTCAGGCAAACAAATTGTGGTGTACCACTCAGAATTGACCTCCTACGTTGCTCAAGCGGAACAGTCGCCGAATGGCCAGTTTTGCCGAAGAAACAGGCGACCATTTGCTTCGAAGTGCTTCTTCCACGAACATCTTTTGTTAGATTTGGCTCGACTTCGAAGACCCACACGGTCGATTGCTGTTTTGTTTCGGGCTTATACGCATAGATCCAAGATTCGCCACCTGTGACGATATTATAAACGTCTTTTGAAGCACCGCGATCGTATTTTTTCATAATTTCTTTGCACCAATCGGCAAGAGCCTTTTTTGAGCGATTGTCAAATGGTGTAGGATCCAACGAGAACAAATCCAGGTGTTTATGCAATATCGAATGTATGCTGGTGGCAGAAATGCCCAATGATTCCTCTATCTCACGGTATGTCACATGACGATGTTGCATTACACTATGCAACAAAAAATTTTTTTTTGTGTCCTAGACCTAAAAATAATTTTTTTGTATAGATTGTGGCATACTGTTATATAAAATCAAAACCAAAAATTTTTTTACGGAAAATTTTTTTTAAAAAAAATTGTTACTAAAAATGCTATTATCGTCGAAGGTACCCTTAGTATTTGCACTATAATTTTCGGAGTATATGCCCGATCAAGTCGACTTATACGTTAAATTGAAGCTATTAATGTGGGCTACCAATGTTGGATATAACTCTTTCACTTAGAAACAGTGGTTCAGTAACAGTCATTAAACAAATTGGAAAAAGTAGATTAAAAAAAAAAATGCTGGGATGAAAAAAAAAGTTTTATTTTATTTTTTAAAAGTTTGCATCCTAGCGAAGAAAATAATGCCTATTTAAAAAAAATCTTTGGATAAATGTAGAAATTATAGCCCTTCTGGTAGAGGTAAGAGAATTTCAAAAAATCTTTTTTTTTTATTTCTGTTTCCATAGCGAATTTATTTATTACTCTAATTTTTATTATGTACATTTGAACAAGTTTCATTAGAAGTAATTGTGAGTTCTTTGTTGACGTTTGTAGATTTCGGAATCGGTTTCTCTAATGAGGAACCAAATATAATCTCCCATTAATCTTTCATCCCAGTGCCCTTGGTAACGCCCCTCGATGGACTTCAATTCTTGGTGAAACCTTTCGGCATGTTCGTCACTTACGTCGCCAAGATTCTCGAGGAAAAAGTTTTAATGAGAATGCCAGAAATGAATTTTGAGGGACATATTTACACCTGTTGGAATACATAAAGCGAAAAATAAGTTGGAAGAATATATACATACATATATGTTATGTACATAAATATAAAAAAATGTATTTCTAACCAATTTTTTCATAATTTTTTAACAAATCATTAATCATTGTTTCATTTTGCGGGCTTTTATTGGATCCAAGGAAATTTGAAACTACAAGCTTAAACGACCTCCATGCTGCAATTTCATCCGACGTCAAATATGTTTCGAAATTCACATCTTTCATCAGTTTCCTTATTTTAGGCCCATCAAAAACTACTTCTTCGGTTTTTTGAAAAGAAAGACTTTTAAATAAATATTTAAATATGAGAGTGAGTTGCCATCTTTCCTTAAGGCTTTTACAAAATGTTTAAAGAGCCCTAGCTTAATATGCAGTGGTGGCAAAATATCGGCTATCCCAGAGGCATAACATACCAACTACTTTTAGATCGCAACAAATTTTCCAGTCATGTTCATATTTTATGTACATATTTTATCAATTTAGCCATTGTTTCGTATGATTCCTTAGTGTTGACAGCATGAGCAATGGGAATCGACGGTTTCTGATTTCCGTTGTGCAAAAGTACTGCTTTCAAACTTTCTTTACTGCTGTCAGCAAGTAACCGCCATTCCTTTGGATTGTATGTTTGATTAAGTTCCTCGAACAATCCGGGAATGAATTTCCTACTCCAATCTATTAACTTAGACAAAAATAGCAGTCCGTATCGTGAATGAATGGTTGTCTCCAAATCATTGGCATTCCAAATTGCACGTGAAGTCTAAAATTAAAACGTTTTATTCCACAAAGCAATTGTAATACATTAATTTTAAAGTACTTACCGCATTCTTCCACTAGTCCATCGAGTAAGACTTACATGGCACGAATTACACAAAATACTAGGTGTCCACGGTTCGTTCATATTTTTAACTCGTATACCAAAATATTACACATATATTTCTTCTATTATTTTACTAAACGCACGTCGATTTTTTTAATTACATATTTTCCGCAGATGTAGCAGAAATTGTCGGGATCATTTACACATTGAAAAGTTCTTTGCCTTTTACTCATACTTCGAAATATAACTTTGAAATATTTTTCAGAAAATCGACTTATCTCGTTAAGACGCTGAATTACACTAATTTATTAATAAGAAATTTCATTCATAAATTCCGGGTTTAAGGTTCATAACTTGCAGTACCTGTAGCTGACATATAGTTTGCTTCGAAAGTAGACACCCAATATTTTCAAGTCTGCCGCGTACTACTTTGTATTGGTACATACAATTTTACTACCTGTATATACGACTGGGATGTCCATGCCCCTAAAAGGCGTAATTGAATGAAAACCTCATAAATAAAAAACCACAAATATTGTCGAATGGCCCTCTATCTGAGCGGATCTCATTCAATATATCTCTCACATTGCGTATCATGTTTTATGGAGGGTTACGAACGGCCATAAAACCTCGCCATCTATATAATTTTATAATGTCTGACATCAATCCTCATAAAATAAAATGCAAGTGCAATGTCTTTTATATGTCTCTCTCACATTTGGCGAATTCAATAGAAGCAAAAACATAATTTAAAAACGAAAAAAAATGAAACATAATTTTTTTGAATTTCACTAA
The DNA here is from genome assembly GCA_963930755.1 of Eudasyphora cyanicolor. Taxonomy (NCBI): domain Eukaryota; kingdom Metazoa; phylum Arthropoda; class Insecta; order Diptera; family Muscidae; genus Eudasyphora; species Eudasyphora cyanicolor. The sequence continues at coordinate 52,318,255 of OZ005737.1, read as the reverse complement.
CATTTACAAAATGGCTCATAACATTTACATCTATTCATAGATTTTCAAATAAACAAATTGACAGTGTTTTCTTCATTAGCATGGTGGCTTTTTAAAAATGTGATAAAATAATTTTTTCGATTTTTTTCTATTTTTTATGGTTTTTTTTGTACCAGGAAAAAGTGTTTTAAAAAAAAATCATTTTTTTTTTCATATTTTTGACGACTGTTACCAAACCAAAGATTCTACATGAAAGCGATATTTGCAGCATATGGTCCAAATACTGAATGTACTTTCCATGAAAGCTGGAATTAAAACAAAAATTACCATAATTTTTTTTTTACATTTTATATGTTTGTGACACCTAATTGCACCAGAAACTGTTATCCTACTCAAAAAAATGCCTTCAATTTGTGCTCATGTACTCACAGTTTATGCACCACCTTTACGCATTATTTAAATCAACTGACTATATAATACCCTACACCACCCCGGCAATGTATATTAAGAATTTCTTTTTGAATAGTTGGAGTAAATAGTTTCCTTTCTTTTACGAAAGTACTTACCCCCCCCGCCACGTCAAGGCTAATTCCAAAGAGGAGTTTAATATAATGTGTGGAATTAAAAATTGAACTAATAATAATATTCCACATATTTGCATTTACTGTGGTTATTATTAGCCTTAACACAATAAATAGTCCGATTTTTGGTCGTACACAATATAAGTAATATATGCAGGGTATGTTAGGTAGGTACTACCTTGGAATAATTGGTACTACCTTGGAATAATTGGTTTAAGTAATGTTTTAATTTTAATTTCCGCTGAAGCCTTTCAGGTCTCTAAAATAGCGCTTATATAAAAAAATTAGTAACATCTTTCTGGAAAATTTTGATCGGAAGTAAAGTACAACTTATATAGCGCTTTGGTACCAAATCAGGAGGAACATATATATGGAGGTTATATATAAATCTGAACGGATTTTCCTTGAATACTCATTCATTGAAAAAGAAACTTCTTTCTGTCAAATTTCGTACTGACCGTATATAAAATACAGTCTCTACAGCACTTACATGTCAAATCGGGGGTAACATATATATAGGGGCTATATCTAAATCTGAACCGATTTTCTTTGAATTTGGAAGTATCCCTTCATATAATAATAGACCTCTTTGTGTAGATTTTTTTACTGATCGGATATAAAATACAGATTGTACAGCGCTTACATGTTAAATCGGGGGTAACATATATATGGGGGATATATCTAAATCTGAACCGACTTCCCTCAAATTTGGCAGTGTTAATTCATGTAATGAGAAACCTCTTCTGAAAATTTTTTTTACTGATCGGATTTAAAATACAGTTCTACAGCGCTTACATGTCAAATCGGGGGTAACATATATATATTGGGGGCTATATCTAAATCTGAACCGATTTCCCTCAAATTTGGCAGTGTTAATTCACGTAATGAGAAACCTCTTTCTGCCAATTTTTTTACTGATCGGATATAAAATACAGTTTCTACAGCGCTTACATGTTAAAATGAGGGGTAACATATATATGTGGGCTATATCTAAATCTCAACCGATTTCCCTCAAATTTGGCAATTTCATGTAATAAGAAACCTCTTTCTGCCGAATTTCGTACTGATCGGATTAAAAATACACTTTTTACAGGGCTTATATGTAAAATCGGGGGTAACATATATATGGGGGCTATATCTAAATCTGAACCGATTTTCTCCGAATTTGGCAGTATTCCTTCATGTAATAAGAAACCTCTTTCTGCCAAATTTCACACTGATCGGTTATAAAATAAATTTTTTACGGCGCTTACATGTGAAATCGGGGGTAACGTATATATGGGGGCTATATCTAAATCTGAACCGATTTCTTTCAAATTTAAAAGTGTTTATTCATATAATAAGATACCTCTTTCTGCTGAATTTCATGCTGATCGGGTATAAAATAAAGTTTTTACAGCGCTTACATGTCAAATCGGGGCGAACACATATATGGGGGCTATATCCAGATCTGAACCGATTTTAACCAAATTAAATAGGGATCCTCCTTGGGCCAAAAAAATATATGTGTATAGTTTCGTCAAGATCGGGCCATAATTGCGACCTGTACTTTGATTACAAGAATACATCTACAGACAGACAGACGGACATAGCTAAATCGACTCAGAAAGTGATTACAAGTCGATCGGTATAATAAACAATAGATCTATCTCTTCTCCTTTTGGGTGTTACAAACAAATGCACAAAGTCATAATACCCTGTACCACAGTGTGGTGTAGGGTATAAAAATTGCAATCGTAGCATGAAATTCTTGTATTACACCTGGTCGATCTTTATACCCTACACCACACTGTGGTACAGGGTATTATAACGTTGTGCATTTGTTTGTAACACCCAAAAGGAGAAGAAATAGACCCATCGTTTATTATACCGATCGACTTAGAATCACTTTCTGAGTTGATTTAGCTATGTCCGTCTGTCCGTCTGTCTGTCTGTCTGTCTGTCCGTCTGTGCATGTATTCTCGTAATCAAAGTACAGGTCGCAATTATGGTCCCATCTCGACGAAACTTTACACATATCTTTTTTTGGCCCAAGGACGATCCCTATTGAATTTGGTTAAAATCGGTTCAGATTTAGATATAGCCCCCATATATATGTTAGCCCCGATTTGACATGTAAGCGCTGTAAAAACTTTATTTTATGTCCGATCAGTATGAAATTCGGCAGAAAGACGTTTCTTCTTATATGGACGAACACTGTTAAATTTGGAAGAAATCGGTTCAGATTTAGATATAGCCCCCATATATATGTTACCTTCGATTTGACATGTAAGCGTTGTAAAAACTGTATTTTATATCCGATCTGTGCGAAATTCGACAGAAGGAGGTTTTTTTACATGAATAAGTATTCAGGGAAGATCGGTTCAGATTTATATTAAAGCTCCATATATATGTTCCTCCTGATTTGGTATCAAACCGCTATAGAAGTTGTATTTTACTTCCGATCATTAAAATTTTCCAGAAAGATATTTCTCAATTTAGGAACGAATATTGCTTAATTTAGCGATTATCGTTTCAGAATTAGATAATATGTTTCTACCCATTTACCAATTATTCCGAATTATTATTGCAATGACCCTCATCGCATTGGTACGGAGGTGTAGGGTATTATATAGTCGGCCCCGCCCGACTTTCTGCCTTTCCTTACTGGTTTTATGTAATTTTTTTTAGAAATATAGAAATAAAAATTTTACATTTTTAGAGTAAGTGGTAAATAAATACTAAAGAAGCGTTTGTATATAAGAAGTTTCGCTGACATTTTGAAATCACTCAATACACCTCAAGACTCGCCTTCACGCTCCCCATTTGTCGATTTTCATGCAACTAAAAAAGTTTTCAAAATTCTATAAACTAGCTGAGCCCGGTGCGCTTCGCTGCCCATGTCAAAATTCGCGCTGTAGAAACTGTATTTTATATCCGATCAGTACGAAATTCGGCAGAAAGAGGTTTGTTATTACATGAAGGAATACTGCCAAATTCGGAGAAAATCGGTTCAGATTTAGTCCCCATATATATGTTACCCCCGATTTGAAATTCAAGCGCTGTAGAAACTGTATTTTATATCCTCTCAGTAAGAAATTCGGCAGAAAGAGGTTTCTTATTACATGAAGGAATGCTAAATTCGGAGAAAATCAGTTCAGATTTAGATATAGCCCCCATATATATATGTTACCCCCAATTTGACATGTAAGCGCTGTAGAGACTGTGTTTTATATCCGATCAGTACGAAATTCGACAGAAACAGGTTTCTATTTTACATGAATGAGTATTCTAGGAAAATCGATTCAGATTTATATATAACCTCCATATATATGTTCCTCCAGATTTGGTTACAAAGCGTTATAGAAGTTGTACTTTACTTCCGATCATTACAAAGTTCTCCAGAAAGATTTTTCTCAATTTAGGAACGAATATTGCTTAATTTTGCGATTATCGGTTCAAAATACATTTACCAATTATTCCAAATTATTATCGCAATGACCCTTATCGCATTGTTAGGGAGGTGTAGGGTATTATATAGTCGGCCCTGCCCGACTTTCTGCCTTTCCTTACTGGTATTAGTAATAAATTCACTGAATGAAAAAATACCGAATTCAGTGGAAAGTCCAGAAAATAGAAATGTATACTTATAAAATTTCCAAATTCTTGTTTCATTGATATTGCATCACATTATCATATTGCGATTGTATTGGAGTGAGCAGCTGTAATTATCGCATACCGAGCATTTTTGTTCATGTATTTCCTATATAATACTTGCAAGATATATCAAAATATGGGCTGGGCCACGCCCACTGGTCCTATTCCGCCCATTTGAAAGCCAATCACGTAGACTGCTACCAGATACATATACGCAAAAGTTCAACACTCTCGCTAACAAAATGAGCAAGATAATTCAATTTCAAAATTTGGCTTATATGGGCGGTGGCCCGCCCATTGGTCAGATCCCGCCAATTTTTGGACCAATCACGTGGACTGTCACCAGATACATATCTACAACATGACAGCACTCTAGATAAAAAATTGTGCAAGTTATATCAATTTCAAAATTTGGCTTATAAGGGCGGGGCCACGCCCATTGGTCCAATCCCGCCCATTTTCTGACCAATTACGTAGAATGCCACCAGATACATATACACAACATTGCAGCACTCCCGATAGCAAATTGTGCAAGATATAAAAATTTCAAAATTTGGTCATTGTGGGCGGGGCCACGCCTATTGGTCCGAACCCGCCCATTTTTGGACCAATCACGTAGATCGCCAACGGATATATATACACAAAATTCCAGGTGTCTCGCTAACAAATTGTGCAAGATATCACATTTTTTAAATTTGGCTTATATGGGCGGTGCCACGCCCATTGGTTCGATCCCGCCCGTTTTTGGATCAATCACGTAGACTGCCACCGTTTACATATACACAAAATTCCAGCACTCTCGCTAACAAATTGTGCAAAATATCTCAATTTCAAAATTTGGCTTATATGGGCGGGGCCACGCCTATTGGTCCGATTCCGCCCATTTTTGGAAAATTCACATAATCTGCCATTAAATGCATACAAACAAAATTTCAGCACTATACCTATAATAGGAGCAGAAATATCGGATTTTTAACCTGCGATTTGTATGGGAGGTACCACGCCCCTTTGTCCAATTAATTTTTTTTTTCTATATAAACCATCTCGTGAAAATTTAGAATCGAATAAAAAAAAAATCATCCAAATCGCTCCAGCCGTTCTGACGTGATGCCATTACACAGATGGACCGTTTCATTTTTATATATATAGATAGAGTGTTATTAAAGTCGATAGACTTTACAAATTTGCTAATAACAATAATATTCCTATGTTTAATATCATCGAAGTTATGGGGAAACATGAAAGGAAAGGAAATTCCCATCTAGAATTTTCATTCTTGTCGTAGAAAATTTTACGGCTTTTTAATAAATAAATATTTTTATATCATAAGATAATATAAATATGACCTTAATACCTTATATTAATAAAATTTTGTTTTTCCTTTTTTTCAGGTTAGTGTTTACAAGTTGTATGCTTTTTCATGTGGAATACAATTCTGAAGGTAATTTAATATAAATCTTTCACAATATAAATATTTGTTCTGACTTTTAAAAACTGAATTTTGATATTTTGAAGTTATTGAAAATGGTTTAAATTCATCCCGTCGTAAATAAATCCTTCAATCCGAAGCAACGAATATTATTTATATGGACGTTTTATTTGAAACCAAACAGAAAATGTGATCAACGCGCCATCTATATGTGATAAGCAGACGGAAGAAGAACTTTGGGTTGGCCAAAATCAATTAAAATTATAATTCTGTAAATCTGTAAGAACAAAGCCTTCCATTGATTTAAATTTAATAAAATTTTTGTAAAATATAAGATCTCAAAAGTGTACCACAAAAATGCGTGAAGCTGAATTATAGTTACAGTCTCATATGAATTTAAATTGTTATAGATTTAAGCAAATAATAGAACATTATAATTTGATTATGTCAATATTTAAAGGTTAAATGATATAAAATAGTATTATACTTAAAGTAATTCAACTTCTGCTCAATGCTAAATGCTAAATGTTTTTCGAAACAGTGACAACTAGTTGGGAGGAGCTTGGAAACTATCTGCTTTTAAATTATAAAACTTATGTTAAAAAATCCTTTTGTTTTCTTCTTACTGCATAAATATTTCTTTTAAAGATAAGACGAAAACTTTTTCGCTGTTAAACAAAACATAACTTCTCCCCTCTTTGGGGCGCAAATCTCCCGCACCAGCAACCTTTCAAACTTTTTTCATCATTTCCTGTAATCTATCACAGACATGACAAACATAATTGAATATTGTTTCATGTTGGCTGTATTTGTTATTGTTGTCGCTTTTGTTCTTCTTCTCATGCGTCTTGTTAACACTTTCGAGTAAGGCTGACGCCAGACCGCACACCGAAGCAAAACAATGCGACAACTGCTCGAAGTCACTGCTAAAACAACGACGCAACATGTCATGCCGACTGCAGAGAGACTGAAAATTTACACATATGTTGAAGTGAGAGATCAGATTGAAAGTGTTTGTTTTTCTCTTTCCTTCTTGCATTTGTGTTCTGACGGAGCAAAGCACAGTTGGAAACGCTTCAAAACGCGCTCTCTTGCTGAAAGTAACGGAATGTGTTACTCTCAGCAAGAGATCGCGTTTTGAAGCTTGTCTATCTCTGCTTTGCTCAGGCAGAACACAAATGCAAGAAAGAAAGAGAAAAAACAAACACTTTCAATCTGATCTCTCACTTCAACACATGTGTAAATTTTCTGTCTCTCTGCAGTCGGCATGACATGTTGCGTCGTTGTTTTAGCAGTGACTTCGAGCAGTTTTCGCATTGTTTTGCTTCGGTGTGCGGTCTGGCGTCAGCCTAAGGAAAAACATTTGTTTTCATACTTGTCTAAGGCCATCACTCAACCCCACATCTCTGCCCTTCCAACCACCTTAAATTTCAAATATATATCTCCTGCTGTTCGTCCTCCTTCCTTTTGTCCTTACCTCGAAGCAAATCTGAATGTTTAGCTTAATATAGAATTTTTGTTACATTTGTTGTGACACCACAAGGTCTCTCTTTCCTCCACTCATATCCCTTCACCCTTAGGATATAAAAAAATCTCTATATACGTATGTATGTATATGATATGGCTTCACAAAGAAATGGGAGAAGTACAAGAAAAAAAACGTATTTGGAAAAAGGAGATGAGTGCTGGGAGAGCGAAATAAAACCTTAACTGTAAACGTCACATAATATATTAGCTGTGTTGTGAGAGCGAGAGAATGCTCATACATATGATAAACTTTTGCAGCTTCTCGCCGTTGCGAGTAATGTGAAGTTTTTTTTGTCGGGTGATGATACTGCTTTAGGTGTTAGAATTTTACAGACTTCTTGGCGGAGGAGGTTGAGAATTTGAGGAAATTTAATAGAAGCTACGGGAATGCTTTAAATTTTTGTTTCAAATAGTAAACACATAAAGGTTGGGAAGAAGAATAAACTTAAATTACAGTTCATTAAACTTGTTCGAAACTTGTTTGCACTTATAGGAAGTAGTTTGAAGGAGTTGGAAACTAGTTTGAACCCCCATACGACTAGTTTGAAGCAATTTGGGGAAGTTTGAAGTCATACCGAATTAGTTTGACCTCTTCTGAAAATAGTCTGATGCCAAACAGATGTAGCTTCACTCTGAAAAAAAAATCGCTTCTGTAGTATATTGTCCCAAACATATTCGGCTGGAAACATATATATGTTTTGGGTACACTCTAAACATATAATATTTGGTACGCACTTAAATTATATATTTGGGAAGATGTCGTTCTAAGCAAATCTTTGTTTACATACCAATATATTTTTATTTGGTACCATTATTTCCGAAACAAATAGTTATTTGCATTTAAGTATTCAAAAAATACCTAAATTGTGTTAAATTTTTCAATAATTCAAAGTACATTTTTTAGAAATTGTTAATGTTTGTAAAATAATAAATAATAATAATTGAAATATTATAATCTTGCATCAAAATAAATTACTTGGTGGATTGACAACTAATGACGGCTTAGACTACTCATAAATTTAAATAATTGATTTAGAACCGAAGATAATGCTAGGAGGTACAATTCGAAACCAAGGAAAAATTAAAACTGAAATTCGAAAAAGTCTGCAAAAGTGTTGAAAATCGTTTTTAAATAAAATATATTTGGAGAAATTCCTAAACAAAAATTTTTATTTGTATTTAAACACATGTTTTATTTGAGAAATTTAGTTTGCAAATATATTTTGTTGTAATATATGAATATATGCGTTCCAAATATATTTTTTGGATTTTCAAATAAAATGTATTTGCTAGGAAATATATAATATTTAAATATTTGTGTTTCAAATATTTGTTCTTTCGATTCAAACATATCGATTCAAAAATATGTTGGATTATGTTTGACAGCCCGTATAACAGAGTTACATAGACTATATAGTCCATTATCCCTAGCCCCTCCCGTTGAACCAATTTGATTGATTTAAAATGCTAAAATTTGACGGATTTTATCATCAGCCAAGTTAGCTTACTTCACCCAGAAATGTAAGTCAAAAGGTTGAATGCCGCTGTTTAGATAGAGAGTGGGACACAGACACATTACTACAGGGTTTTCCGACAAGAGGTGTTATTTTGAATCACCCGGTATTTCGGCAGCTGTCACTTTTGAAGCTTTTATTCTTTGACATTTGATAAGTAGAAACTACGCCATTACTAAATGTGGAACGATACACGATTCAACAACGCATTCGAAAAATCGAAAATCATCTTGACTGATGAGGCCCATTTCCACCTTGGTGGCTACGTCAACAAGCAAAATTGTCGCATCTGGGGCTCGGAAAACCCAAGAGTTATTGTTGAGAAGCCTCTCCATCCTCAACGCGTGACTTTTTGGTGCGGTTTATGGTCTGGCGGGGTCATTGGACCTTACTTTTTCGAAAATGAGGTTGGATCAACAGTTATGGTGAATGGATTGCACGATCGATTGATGATTAATGATTTTTTATGGTCGGAGTTGGATGGTACTGATCTGGACAACGTTTAATTTCAACAAGAAGGCGCTACGTGCCACACAAGCAACGATACCATTGCTCTGTTACGGGAAAAGTTTCCGGACCGTGTTATCACTCGAAGAGGTGATCACAATTGGCCACCGAGATCTTGTGATTTAACACCTTGCTACTTCTTCCTTTGGGGCCACGTGAAAGATAAGGTCTACGCCAACAGCCCAGCGTCGATTCAAGACCTCAAAGATAGAATTCGTGAGGCTATCGAGGATATAGGGCAGCTACTTTGCGATTTGGATATGGAAAATTTCATGAAAAGGATATGGTCCTGTAAGAGCGCTCGTGGTGGCCATTTGGCTGATGTAGTTTTTCATTATTAACGGCATACCTTCCTCTTTATTATGAAATAAACATCCGATCATTTATCTCCAAAAATGACATTTTTCTTTGAATACCAAAATAACACCTCTTGTTGGAAAACCCTTTATAATTCTCCTAATATTCTGAAATAGTTTGATATATTTAAAATTGTTTGAAGCCACTTACAACTTGCTGAAACTATCTGAAACTTCTTAGAAGTCATTAAGGCAAAGTTTGATGTCTTTGAAATAATAAGTTTGAAGCAATTAAAGTAAAGTTTGAAGGCTTCGAAAGTAGTTTGATAATAGTTTGAAGCCTTCGAATGAAGTTTGAAATCATTAAGGTAATGTTTGATGTAGTTTGATAATAGTTTGAAGCCTTCGAAAGAAGTTTGATGCAACTAAATTGAAGTCTGAAATAGTTTGAAGTCTTCGATAATATTTTAAAGCCTTCGAAAGAAGTTAGAAGTCCTTAAGGTAATTTTTGAATAAGTTTGATAATGGTTTAAAGCCTTCTAAAGTAGTTTGAAGGCCGTCTAAATTAATTTAAAGCTATTGGACACGACATACTGGCCTACCGCGTCTTTGGCTGCCTTGAAGGTTCCAATCGAGAGCAGTTCTGGAGATACATATTGCTATACCACTCCTAATATTGTCACATAGTTTGATATATTTAAAATTGTTTGAACTAACGGTAATGTTTGAAGTTGTTTGATAATAGTTTGAAGCCTTTAAAAAATGTTCGAGGTCCTTAAGGTAAAGTTTGAAGAAGTTTGATAATGGTTTGAAGCCTTCGAAAGTAGTTTGAAGGCCGTTTAAATCACTTTGAAGCCATTGGAAATGATAAAAAGTCGAGACCTAGTTCATCATATATATCCTAACTAGTTTAAAGTCATTCAGATGCAGTGTAAAGTCAACTGAAAGTAGTTTGAAATCAAGTAGACTTATTTTGAGAACACTTAAAACAAATTTGATCTAAATTCCAAATTAAAGAATAGTATAGTGCAAAGTCCTTCCTTATCACACCACTCCTCGTCGTTTCAGCTGTAGGTGTTCACGCGTTCACGCTTCTGCTAGTCAAGCGTAAACTGACATGTATATATTATATAGATGCTGATGTTTGTACCGAGAGACACTCATAAATCACAGTCACTCATGTTTTTCAAGAAGTACGGCGGCGGATATGCTAGAGGAGTTCTGAGTTTAGCGTTTGAGTGGCCGTTGTCTACCGGATGCTGGAGCAAAAACACATCCCGTTGCTTTGTTTTTCTTCTGCTGATGCTGAAGTGATGAAGTAGCAAAACTTCCTTGATAAACACTTAAATATTATGACACCTTTAGTACAAAAAACAGAAAAAATGTCTCAGAAAATTTAAGAAAACAAAAAATAACAAAACTTTGAAACTAAATTTAAAAGAAACAAAATATTTCCAAATAAGGCGATATGTGTGGTTCAAGTGACACTTTGATAAAGTGTAGTTTTTCGGGGGGCGGACTCATAAAAAAATATCTCCTAAAAGCAATAGCTAATAAAAAGTCTGAAAACCTCCCTCCCAAAAGATAAGCACTGTAATGTTTATTAGCCCAGGAAATACACAAAAAAAAAACTCCAACAAAACTACTAACATAGAAGACATTTTTGAGAAAGAAAACCAAATTTCATGACAGCCATTTACATAGCAGGGAGAAAAAAATGGCAGAACTCCATCATTCCAGTTTTATTCAGCATATTTTTTCTATTCTGTTTGAGCTGTTAAAAAAAATCCCATGGATTTGTCCTTTCATTTGCATATTTTGGTAATAATGTGGATTGTTTTTAGAACTAACACGGTTTAAATACGCTTTCAGTTTTGTGCGCAAAGAAAAAATGGCCCAAAATTCTCTGTGTGTGTATGTTTCGGGGGGGGAAAGAAAACACATTTTAATGGTATTTCAGAGCGAAATGTTTGTATGATTTCAATTTACACGCCTAATTTCTTGTTAAGGCCATGGCTAATAGAGTTGTAATCCTGGTTAAGCTTTTGGCCGCCATCACAATTTTGCGCTAAAGGCCAGAAAAAGGAGAAAAGTTATTTTTATTTTAAACAAATGGAATGGTAATGTTATGAGATGAGAGTCATATAGAGAAGGAAATTACGTCGAGAGGCAACGAGGAATCATACTGGAATGAAATGAGAATTGAACAGAGAGAAAGAGAGAGAAATAACGTCGAGAGACAATAATGTTGTAGTAAAGCCAACGTTTTCATTTGTAAAGATCTTCATAGTGGATCGAGAGGCCTTCATAGTGTTTGAATCGAATTTATATTTTTTGAAGCGAACTTTAACTGTTTGTATGGGACTTCACACTGTTTGGAGCTGACTTCAAAATAGAACTACAAAGTTATTGAAGCTATCATCAAAATATTCGACGCTAACTGTAAAGTTTTTGAAGCTAACTTCAAACAAATTCAATCGAACTCAAAAATAACTGAGTTGAACAATCCCAAACTGATTTCTATTAACATCAAAATAATTTTAATTAACTTCAAGTGTATATAGGGATTTGCAAAATGTATATACGGTTTTAAAAAATGTTTTAAGGCGACTTCAAACAGGTTCACAGAACTTGAAACTGATTCAGACAAATTGCATGTAAAAAAATTACCGGTCCTTTGTGATTGTGTTCTGGTATGTAATAATCACTGACTCGATCAAACATCAAACTGATACTTTTTCAAACATCAAACTGTATAGAGATCTTCGAACTTCATACTGTTTGAAACATCTTCAAACTTTTTTGAAACATCTTCAAACTTATATGATCCATCATCAAACTTATTCGAACCAACATCAAGCGAGTAGATCAAACTACAATCCATCTAATTGTAATTATCCTCTAACCGATTAAGAATCAATTATACGGATTCAAACAAACATCTGACAACAACTGATTTTATGGAACCTAAAGCATTGTATATAACCTCGAAGTCCTATACGAACTTCAAACTTATTAGAATAAATCTGATAATAATTTCATATGAGTGAAGAAAACATTAACTAAGGCATACAAAATTCAAACTGTTTATTGCGAACTTCAAACAGATTTGAATCTTGAAGCTGATTAAAGCCAAGATCTGTCGAATAGATTAAACTTGAATGTAATTGCCAAAAATTTTCTAACCCATTTTATACCAATACCGAGGGACGTAAAAAATGTATACGCATGACATTGGACCAAAATTATCCGAATTTCAATTTCAAACTGACTCGAATTGAAGTATCAATTTCGAACTGATTGAAGCGAACTTTACAAGAATCAAACTGTTTATATTGAACTTCAAACTCATCTTCCAACTTACTAGAATGACCGAATGAAGAAATCATCAATCTAATTGTAACGAATTTCAAGGCGATTAGGTAAAAGTTCTGAAAGATTAAAAAAATCATCAAACTCATGGCATCAAACATAAGACATGCCATCTTCCTACAGCTTCAAACACATTTTAACCATCTTCAAACTGACTGTATCAAACGTTAGGCGAAGATCAAACTGACGTAATCAAAGAGAGTAAAAAAACTTCAATACGAAGGTACTCTTATCTAAAACGTGCGAAAAAGTCTCAAAGTCATAAAAAACATCAAAACATAAAACTGAAGGAGATATCTGCTATTAAATCCATATTAAGTGATGGAATAAATATGTCTCTTCGTAAAAGAATACGTGAGCGTAGAACAATATACGAGTATTTGAATCTTCTGATATATACGTATAATCCAAATTTAAAATCTGACTTGGATAATGATTTAGATATACGCTTTATTAAACTTTAGTCGGCCTCTTTAAAATTAATATTGAGTCTAACGATTACGAAGCTGAGTAATTAGAAACTTGAGGAAATAACGGGTGATCTAAGTAGAGATACTTTTTTCAATAGCCTTTTTTGATAGATCACGTGTGAGTCGTGTCATGCTGTCATGTTATTTTTGTTATGTATTGTTTGGCATTTCATCATGGAAAGACTTACGCCTGAACAACGTTTACAAATTATTCAGTTTTAGTATCAAAATAATCGTTCGACAATTGCGCCTTTTTGTCAAATCCAACAAAAGACCCTTTCCAGTCGACCCACGACCTTGACACCCATGAGCAATATTTTAGCTCTCGTTAAGAGCTATCTTTTTGCCATTGACCGATTCCCGATCCGACGTACCGGAATCATCTGGCCTTGGAGCAAAACATCACGAGTTTCATCCGCCAGTTACCAGTCAAAATACTCGATCGAGTCATCGAATGTTGGACTCAACGGATGGACCATCTGAGAAGTAGCCGCGGCCAACATTTGATAGACATAATCTTCAAAAAATAACTGCCAAAGAATGTTCTTTCAAATAATAATAAACATTCCTCATTCAATTTGAATTTTCTGTGTTTTTTTCTTTAAAAATGTAGGGAACCTCGAAATGGATCACTCTATATATACACGGAAGATTGACCACATTGACCCACTCATCTGAAATACACAACCTCAAACTGAATGATTTTCAGATCAATAAGAATGGAAAATAATCTTTAGATAATAACAAGAACTTGTAACTGACAAATAAAAATTAATGGCGATTTCGTTTCTGAAAAAGTGCAGCACTTTCATTCCCCTTTTCCCGAAAGCAGCACTTCTCTAACACATTTTTGAAGTTTGAAAATTAGAGCTAAATTAGACTCGAGGACCTACATTATTACGACTTAAAAGGTCCAGCTATTTTATAGTATTTTACGTCGACGGGGTAACATTTTTTCCAGAAACGAAATATCCATAAGTGACCTCAAAAGTATTGGAAAGGTTTCAAACCAATGTATGAGTCTCAAACATTGTAAAGTTAACATAAAATTAAATAAAACGAACTACGAAAACTGAGAATTTTATACTGAGAAAACTTTAAACTTCGGTCAGATATCTCTTTCAGCATATTTGAACAAATCTCAGATAATACAAATTTTAAGTTCTTTGTGTCGAATTTGAAATTACTAAAGCGTTCATTCATGTGAGCGCATTCCAACCAACTTTAGACCTATTACAGCGACAGCGATCAAAAAAATTATTTGGTTTAGTTTGACTCTTTTTGTATGATATTGAAAATACCGATTGTTTTTATTGTTTGTACATAATTCTTAATTCCAATAACATTTAAAACACAGAGTGAAATGAGGGAGACCAGTGTAAGTGCATAGAAATAAGATGTTGCCCTGCAGTAACAAAATGGTACAATTTCTTTATGTTGCCAGTTTCGATCTGACAAATGTACTAAAAGCGTCAAAAGCACTAACAAAAAATATGAAAAGCGTACAGTTAGTGCTTTTTTTCGTTTGGCACTAACTAAATACTTTTCGCGTATTGGGTGGCCTGAAAAGCACTACATCTAGTGTGAAATGCACTAAGTTGGCATCCCTGATCCCAACAAACTTTAAACCATTAAGAGCGATGTTCAAACCAATCCTTACTATCTTCAAACATATTCCATCTTACTTCAAACTGGTTACAATGCCTTCAAACCAATTCAAACTATCATCGAACGTATCCCAACCAACTTAAAACCATTTAGAGCGATCTTTAAACCCATCCTTACTATCTTCAAACTGATTCAAATCATTTAGCCGGACTTTCAAACTAATCCCTGCTATCTTCAAGCTTATTCAAACTTACTTCAGACCGATTACAACTATCCCTTAGCAAAGTTTTTTTTTCTAAAAAAATATTTACAAAAAAAATATTTATTATCGGACAGAGATTACTTCAAGCTAATCGGAGCCAGTTTCAGGCAGATTGGAAGGATCTTCAGTTAGTACTACCTTCAAATTGTTTTGTGCCGGATTTAAAATTACTAAAGCGAACATTCGTTCAAGCTAACTAGTTTAGGTTAGGTTGAAGAGAAGAGACGTTTAAACGTCTCATGTCCATGGACATAAACTTAGGTCAGTGATTCTGCCTATTGTGCGCTCAAGCTAACTACAAACTGATTCAAAAAATCTACGAAGTAACCACAAAACAACTTCGAACTAACCTCAAACCAACTTCATACGGATTAGCGATTTGAGACGATCAAAATTTGACGAATTTTTTAAATTTGTGTGGAATTCCTTTGTAATGGAAATCGAATGACCCGTACTGTTTTGTGAATAACTCTTGTTTGGGTTGACGGATAGACATCAAATTTTGACTGCATATAATTTGGAATATTTAGAAAGTAAAAATGCAATCTCCCTGAAAACATGCTAAGTCGACTTAGCATGTTTTAGAATGGAGGTATCGATATATATATATATAAACTAATCTTTATTATCTTCAAGCTTAATCATACAAATCTTTAACTCGTTCACAGCGACACCTATACCAATTCCTGCTGTCTTCAAGTTAAAAAAATATTATTCAAATTTATACTTCATCGAAATCTCGGATTCTTCTCCAGTCCTTCAAATTCCTGCCCACTTCAATATTTCTGCAAAATTAAAATTTTGTCGCATATTTTTTTCGCATTATCTTCTTTCCTCTGTCAAAGATGTATCTCAATAACCAAGACTTCCTGCCGGCTTTCCCCTGTTTTTCCAATTTATGTGTTGAACAGTTTCCCATTACCACACCTAATTGGTCTCGGCGTCAAAAGGAAATCGAAAATTCCTCTCAACACGGCTTTCTCATCTACTACTAGTGAACTATTGAAATTGAACCACCGCCACACCAAATGAAAATAAATGGAAAATCACTGTGAAAACTATAACTTCCTTTACAAATTTTGCTATCTACAAAGGTCCTTTCCTTTGGTAGGGACCGACCCCCACGCCCCAACAGCAGCACCATCACAACATCTTCAATCATACCTGTCAATATGCCGCATTTTTCTACAGCGGAAATTAAAAAATAACCATTTAAGTAAAAGACGGGCGTAGCTCCGAACACAAAACGATGAATGTCAAAGCTTCACAGAGAAAAAATAAAACGAATCAGTGAAACTGAAAACTGCCACGGAGCTCCAAAGGATGTTAACGACGATGTTTAATGTTCGCCATATACTTTGCGGTAACGTAACTCATTACTGGCAAATGACAGAAGAAATAAATGATAAGAACTGAATGGAACGAAGCGAAAAAATACCGGAAAGGAAAGCAGACAAACAAAGGAAGCGTAAAAAAACTGAAACGAATTTAATATAAACCATAAAGCTTTTTAAAGGACAATTTTATATTTTCTTAGATATTATCAAACTGCCGGAGGAAAACAAGAATTTTATAGTGCGGGAAATTTGTTTAACAAAAAGGGAGAATTTAAAACATGGTAAAATGTAAGAATTAATAATAAGAAATTAAAAATGTCCCACAGAACCATTCATGGACTTGGAGTTTATGAATTCAAAGGGTTCAAACTACTTTGGTTAGATCAAACTATTTAATGTTGCATCAAACTTCTCACTCGGTTAATAAAGTTGGAACTCTGTGATGTTCCCGGGGTGAATTTTAAACTCGGAATGATTTAAAATGTTAGAATAAATAATATGAAATTAAAAATGTCACACAGAACCATTCATAGACTTGAGGAAATTGTCACACCGAAACATTCATAGACTTGGGTTTATGAATTCAAAATGTTCAAACTTCTTTGGTTAGACCAAACTATTTAAGGTTGCATCAAACTTCTCGATTCTCCTTCGTTCAATGAAGCTTGAGTATTATCCCAAATCGGCAGACTGCCATTTTATTTAATATGCTAACAGCGTCTCTCTCTCCTACAATTGCCACAATTTTCTCAAACCGGAAGTCCTAAATTTATATTGCATTTCTCGTAGTCTTTTGTTCTACAATTTCTCTGTTTTGATAAACCATTTTCCTTTTGTTGAGGTTACCACCATTAAATCACACATACCCCAAACCACATGCAATCCTCCCCACCCATCTATCCAAAATCACCCCCGCACAAAAAAGCTAGCACGCAATAAATGGAGCAAAGAGTGAAAATAAATAGACAAAAAGACTTTGGCAAACCGCGTTCCTATAAAATTTGTTAAATCAGCGGAAATACGCAAACGAAAGCGCCAAGGCCAAGCAGAACTCCGTTAGTAGTTCCATTTTTTTCCTTGCTAGCTTTTGCAAACATTCTGAAATTTAACCGGAAACAGACAGGAGCCCATCACGATCTTTTAGGGGTGGGGGATAAAAGCAGAAGCGGCAGCAGCAGCGAACATTATCTCAATTCATTAATCTTAATTTAAAATAAGCTCCGAGGAGAAAAAACGAAAACTACGAATTGTTTGTACCATTTATAACTCGCAGTGCCTCTCCCACAGTACTCTTCTCCCGCTATTGCAAATACATATTCCCAAAAGAATTATTATTTTCGGATGAATATTTGGTGGGTATGATGATAGTGGAATTTTTTATCTTTCTCGTTCAAAGAAGGAGGTATGGGAATTTAGGGAATTCCAAGGAAAGGAATTATAATATGAATTTTTAATTCCACGTATTTTCCTTCCTATTCTTATTTTTGAGGTTTGGAACCTTCTGATAGATGTATGATTCAGCCCGTACTGAAAAACATGCTCGATTCTTACGTACTAAACCACACCCCTTGTTCGACCATCACTGCTTCGACCATCACTGCTTCGACCATCACTCCTTCACGGAACTGCTGAGAAGAATTACTTCTTGATGGCTGGTTAGCCATTAGGCTACCTACTGCACTCTAAAACATTTTGATTTCTGCGTTTCTCCGTATATTGTCTACTCTATCTCTATCTTATAGACAGTCCCCCATGGATCGATATCAGTATCGTTTGCTCTCTTTAATCTCTATTTGCAGGACTTTGCAGGTAGCTCTAGGATTGTGTGTCACTAATTCGCTTTGTAACATGTATGCGATCACGTTCAAATGTTCAATTGAACGTGATCGCAATGCATTCTCTGTCGGACCTAGGGCTGAGGTATCATATTCCTCTGATTTGCGTCTTCCACACAGTTTGGGCACATAAGCGATCTATCGTGTCCAAATGTGTGCAGATATTTCCGGAAGGCACCATGATCTGTTAAGAACTGCCTGAGGTAGTAGGTCGTGTCACCGTGTCGTCTGTTCAACCATACACTTATGGTAGGTATAAGGAGTTGTGTCCATCTTCCCTTTGCAGATGTGTTCCAACGAGATTGCCAAGACCTTGGCTAATTCTGCTCTCTGCTGTTTATTCTACCGTTTTTTTTAATATATATCCGTTTCATTTTGGAGGCTGCTATGTCGATTGGGTTGAGACCAGCAACTACACCTGCTACATCTTCCGATATGGTTCGATACCCGAAGATTTTGCGAAGGCAGTTTAGTATGTAGTCATCAGCTTCTTTCTATAGGATTTTATGCTCAATGCTTACGCCCATAAGGGAGAAGCATAAATAATCACAGAGTTTACTACGGGGGCTAGTAGTTTCCTTTTCGCGAGTTAAGGCATTCTTGCCTGGGATGCTTGTGTCTTAGCAGCTTTCTCGCTTACGTACTAAATGTGATGATCCTTGAACGTCAGTCTGTTGTCTATCATAACTCCCAAATATTTGAGTGAACGACTTGATCTGATAACATTATCTCCAACGATCACATTAATGTATTCCATTGTTTTCTGGCCTGTGATAAGAATTGCCTCCGTTTTGTGAGCAGCAAGTTTTTGATGTGCTGACTGAGCCAGTTTTGTACTTGTTTGATGACCGTGTTAGCGGCTGCTTCTACTCTGTTGATGTGTTTTCCGACCGTGATTATGGCGATGTCATTAGCAAAGCCTATAATATTAACCCTATTTGGGAGGGGAAGTCTCAGCACTTCATCGTACATAATGTTCCACAACAGTGGACCCAGGACTGATCCTTGTGGGATGCCGGCGGATACGCTGTAGTGCTCCAGTCCATTGTCGCTCGGATAAATGAGCTTCCTGTTCTCAAAATAGTTTGTTACCATGTCAACAATATATGCTGTGGCTTTGGTTCGCACCAGGGCTTCATGGAAGTGTCCCCAATCTGCTGAGTTGAAAGCGTTCTTCACATCAAGGGTAACGACGGCGCAATATTTCTTTGTTCTGCCTTTCCACCTTGCTCCTTCGATGACCTTCGTCGCCGTATCAACTACCTGCTTAACTGCGTCGATGGTAGACCGTGCTTTCCTAAAATCAAATTGTCTTTCGGAAAGGGCGCCTTTTTCTTCGATTTCAGACATTAGTCTACTGTAAAGGATTCTCTCCAGAATTTTCCCCATAGTGTCTAGGAGACATATGGGGCGGTGGGACGATGGTTCCCCCGGTGGCTTGTTTCCTTTGGGGATTAACACAAGTCTTTGCATTTTCCAATGGGTGGGAAAAGTTCTTTCACGAAAACACCTCTGGAAAGTTTTGAGAAAGATGTCTGGTCTTCGATGCATTGCAGCCTTTAATGCAATATTTGGTATTCCATCTGGACCTGGCGCTTTGTTATTTCCAATTTTTGCGCAAGCTTCTTCAAGCTCTTTCCGAGTGATATCCCGTATAATTTCGTTGTCACGTGTCGACACTGGATTCGTAATATGCAGTGGATGTTTTGCATCCGCCGATTCATCTGCTTTGCAAAGAATTCATTTTGCTTTGCTACATTTTCTACAACACTTCGATCTGTCGGCATTGCTTCTGCAGTTTGTAGATATGTGACCATATCCTAAGCATCTGAAGCACTTAGTTAACATCGTCTTTGGTCGGATTTTGGAAATAGACCAACTCACTTTGATCTCGTTGTCTTCAGGTATGGCATAGGCAGATAATTGGATATTTTGTAATTTTACCTTCAAACTACCGCGTTTCGAACTTTTTTGTCGTGACTTCGTCCGTGTACCTTATTTCGTACACCGCTTTCTCTGTCGCGCTTCGTACTGGGGTTCCTCGCCCAATAAAACAGAGGCAATCCTCATCACAAGCCGCAAAACAACGGAATATATGAACGTGATTGTTGGAGATAAAATTGAACATTCAAGGACCACATTGAGTATATAAGCAAGAAAGCTGCAAAAACTCAAGCTTCCCTGGCACGAATGCTGCCCAACGTTGGAGGTTCTAAACTCGCGAGACGGAAACTACTTGTCACTGTAGTTAATTCCGTAATCCTTTATGCTTCTCCCGTATGGGCGGATGTATTGAGTGTGAAATCCTATCGGAAAAAGTTGATGTCTATATATCGACTAAGCTGCCTTCGGACAATTTCAGGGTATAGAACGATATCGGAGGATGCAGCAGGTGTTGTCGCTGGTCTTATTCCAATTGACATCATAGCTACCGAGATGAAACGTATACACGATAGAAAACCGGAGAACAAAAAGCAGAGATCCGAATTTGCCAAAGAAGAGCGTTCCTCATCGATCGCCACTTGGCAATCTCGTTGGGATACATCTGCAAAGGGAAGATGGACGCATCTCCTTATACCTACCATAAGTGTATGGTTGACCAGACGACACGGTGACACGAACTACTACCTCACGCAGTTCTTAACAGATCATGGTGCCTTCCGGAAGTATCTGCACAGATTTGGACACGATAGCTCGCCTATGTGCCCAAACTGTGTGGAGGCGGAAGAAGACGCAAATCACGTCATATTCCTCTGTCCAAGGTTCAACAGAGAAGGCGTCCCTACAATCGAACATTCGAACGTGATCGAATATATGTTACAAAGCGATGATACTTGGCGAAATATCTCTGAATTAGTGACAAATACAATCCTGGAGCTACATAGAGTGGACAATATGCGGAGAAGCGTAGAAATCAATACGATTTAGAGTGCAGTATATAGCCTAATGGCTAACCATCCTTCACGAAGTAATACTTCACAGCAGTTCCGTGAAGGAGTGATGGTCGAAGAGGGGGGTGTGGTTTAGTACGTAAGAATCGTGCATGTTTTTCAGTACGGACTGAATCATACATCTTTCAGAAGATTACACACCTCCAGCGCAGCAAAAAAAAATAATAAAAAAAGCAATATCAATAGCAATAGGAATAGGAATATTTCTATTTCTATTGCTATTCCTATTCCTATTCCTATTCCTATTCCTATTTCTATTCCTATTCCTATTCCTACTCCTATTCCTATTCCTATTCCTATTCCTATTCCTATTCCTATTCCTATTCCTATTCCTATTCCTATTCCTATTCCTATTCCTATTCCTATTCCTATTCCTATTCCTATTCCTATTCCTATTCCTATTCCTATTCCTATTCCTATTCCTATTGCTATTGCTATTCCTATTCCTATTCCTATTCCTATTCCTATTCCTATTGCTATTGCTATTCCTATTCCTACTCCTATTCCTATTCCTATTCATATTCGTATTCCTATTTCTATTCTTATTCCAATTTTATATCTACGAGGTATGTTCAAAAAACATCGCGAATTTTGTATTTTTTCAAAAAGTATTTATTTATTCATGAATATCTATTTTGTCCCCTTCAAAGTAATTCCCCACGGATATAATACACTTCTGCCAAAAGTTTTTTCCAATCCTCGAAGCACTTCAAATAATCATTTTTTGTGATCTTGTTCAGCTCCTCCTTCGATGCCGTCTTTATCTCCTCAATCGTGGCGTAGCGTCGTCCTTTCAGTTTTGGGAACAAAAAATAGTCACAGGGGGTTAGGTCAGGGGAATACGGTGGCGGCGGCACCATTACTGTGTTGTTTTTGGCCAAATATTCGCGTACACAAATCCGGGCGTTTTTGGCGGATTGCTTCGCGCAGTTTGCGCATAACTTGCAGGTAATATTCTTTGTTGACCGTACTACCCTGTGGCAAGAACTCAGAATACACCACGCCCCTGCAATCAATGAAAACTGTGAGCAAAACCTTTACGTTCGACCGAACTTGGCGCTTCCGACACACTGTTCGTCCTTCGCATCTTCTCGGCCCTCTAAGAACATTTTGTACCACCGATAAACGTTGCTTCGGTGCAAGGTAGCTTCACCATATGCCACAGTCAACATTCGGAATGCGTCAGCGCACTTCATTTTGTCTTTCACACAAAATTCTAAATCCTATTCCCCTTCTTCTCGCAATGAAATTCTATTTGTTACCCGAATTCTATCCCTTATCATCTTCACCTCTTTAAAACAATTCGAACCCTGAGTTCTCCGCACTTATCATTCCAAACCCTCGTCTCATTCTGTGTGCTTTAAATGGGGTGTGCTTTCTCTTCCCCAGTCTGCCCACATTTCTTCTTTCTTCATTTTAACAATTTCGCAAGTTTTCTTGGTTTGTTAGATTATTGTGGCTCCTGCGATTCCTTGGAGTTTTATTCCTCAGTCTGATTGTGGGAATGAAATACAGCAACAGCAACCTCCAACATCCACTTGTATGATCCTTCTCTGTCACAATTTGTTAGCTAATATGTATAGGAGTATGTTGCTATATACATACATATATATAAAGGATTTGTGAGTCTAGATATGTTGGACACGTAAGGAGTTTTACTAATGACATTACTTTTTGTCTATATTCAGTTATAATTTGGAATGCTACTCTTTCTGTCATTGTATGTCTGCAGGAAATAGCGTTCCTATGTACAGCTTCCTTTAATACAATGTATCCAAAGGTTTTTGGATTTTGTTTTCATTGAAGATATAAGTTTTTTTTTAATTTGTGCTTTTCTTGCCCCCACCTGCTCCTTGTATCCTTCTCGTTATATAAATTGTTTCACAAACTAGCGAATAATAATAACGTCTTCTTTATCTCTGTGTATCTTTTTTCTCCACATTGTTTATATCTATTCGTATACTCCGCTTTTCTGGACAATTTAATTTTCTATTTTCATTAGTTTCCTTGGCGATTGTCCTTGGTGTTCTTTTTAGCCATTTTGTAGAGCTGGGACATATTTATTTGGTTTATATGTTGACAGATGAAATGAGAATGCTTGAATTATTTGAAATGATAATTGGAAATAGTGAAAATTGCAGATGTTGCCGGACAGAATTAAGGACAATAATAATATTGCACTTTTTGCAAGTTTTTGCTTTAAATGATCCAAGTCATGGCATTAAAATGTGATGCTAACAAGGAATATTGTATCGGAAGGAAAATACTTCTTTTGTAGGATCTTTGAGATCCTCAGTAAGAGGTCTGAAGACTCGAAAAAGTGTCTGAAAAGGTCTGAGGTCTTGATAATGTGTCTGAAATCTTTATAAGAAAGACAAAGCCCCGCTGAACTTATCGAAAATGTTTTAAAAGGCCAAATCGCCGGACATATTGACAATATTATCACCGTATACTTATATGACGAGTATGCTTGTGATTATCATCCATGTACATTTTTGGTCCTTCGATGCGGATTTTTGATGGGGAAAAGGGCCCTGATTGTTGGAATCACGAAGCTTGTGGCATAAAAAATTTTGCATACTCAGCACGCCAATCATTTGCAACTTTCTATAAACATTTGGTCCTTCGAGCCAAGTTGCGAGAAACATTGTTATCATATACTCGTACATTCAAACTTCCCACGTAGCGTCAAAAACAAAAAAAACAACATATTCCATTTTCATCAATACCCAATTTTAATTTTCCCCACCTCCCATGTTGTCGGATGCCATATACGCTAAAAGCGTTTGTATTTTTCCAAACCAATTGCACATATTTTTTCTCCCAACCATTTCCGTTTTCCCCACACCAATCATGTACATTCCTTTTAGGACAAATTGTTAAAAATAACGATGCCGATGAAAATGTGTGTGTATGAGAAACAACGAAATTCGCCAACTATATTCTTCATAAAAAAAACGAAGTATACATGTGGATAACAATTGATAAAGCAAAAAACTTTATTTTTAAAATATTTCCATAGCCAAAACAAAAAAAAAACAGATGAGAGTAGCTTTAAACAACCGACTAACAATTGTTAAAATGGATGAAAGCGCCGTAAAACACCGGCGAGTAAAAGAGAAATTATTGTGAATGGAGTTTACATTCATAGCGGGTTTGAAAAAGAACCAACAGATGATAAAGGAATTGGATTTTCGCTTAAAGGATAACGTTTTCCAATTACATTATGTACTTGTACTAGCGCAGAGTGAGTAAGGCACTGGAGCGGCTTTCAGTTTTTTTTTGTGAAACCAGAAATTGTTAGGAGATTCTTTTGTTTGAAAAAGTAAATCTGATTTTAGCTTTCACTGGAAATCTAAAAAAAAAATGATAGAACTAGATGCCTTTATTGGAAGTTGTTAACTGGATAATTGGGTTGCGAGGAAGGATTATAACCAATTAAAGATGTGAAAACTTCGTTGAATTTATAGATATGGAATTTATGGAAACTTTATTAAAAGAAAAATCAAAAAGTTTCTTATTGTTTTTTTAGATTTCCCTGATTTCTAAGACTTGATTCTTCTGATATAATTATAATGCCCAAATATTTGGTCCTTCGAACTGGATTATATTACATAAAATCGTGTCATATGCAACACTACCAGAAAATTAAACATGGCTCGCCTGAATGCATATAATTATTAAATCTTCAAAACTACCATTTTTCTCAAACTGCTTGGCAGCATAGCGTTACAAAATTTGGTCCTTTGCGTGTTGATGATGTTCGAGTGTTTATAATAAGAACATTTCGTTGAGATAACAAGATCTTCAGATTTAACGCTATAAGAAGCTTTTACCTGGTACAAGCATAGCGCGACAAAATTTTGCCCTTCTAAAACAGGGTTCTTCAGCCGTTTTTACACTGCGACTCCTATAAAGCCCTGCGAACAGGTTAAGCTTTAACATTCGTGCATATGTTTATAACCGAAATGTTCTTCTCATGTATTATAAAAGTTAATTTTTTTTCTATGTGGCTGCCCAGTTGTAGCGTAAAAGCTTCTTAAGGATACGCGACTCCCCACATTTGAGAAATCCTGTTCTTAAGGATTTCCTGCGGGAAATAGACATGCTTGATGCTAAACCAACGTCTGCGATCGTCTAGATGCACTTACCACTTCCATAGACCTACAACATTCGGGCTTCGAGATGAAGTTTTTGGAGCAAGACAGCTCCCCAAAGCAGTACCCACGAATCTTATCTGGCTTACACAGTCCTTCGAAGCGCATTGAAATGTCCAAAATTTAATTCCCATGTATTACAAATGTTTATCTCTCCCTGGGTATAGCCTAAAGGCTGCATAGAGAGCCGCGGTTTCCCACTTGAAAAACAGCGTACTAAAGGAAGTCCTACAGGTGCTACATGTCCTAATTTCGGAGGCTAAACCATTTATAATAGTTAGCCCTTCGAAACGAATTAGTTGAATGGATACAATTATCATTGTAACGTGGCAAAACACGTAAATATTCATAAGTAACATATTTTAATTTTATTTATATTATAATTATTATGAATTATTAAAAACATTGCTTAAAATGCTGTATACTATACATAATTATTAAATACCACATCTGTCTTGCTATAAACACCCCATCTCGCTATAGTCACTAAGGCTGACGCTAGACCGCACACGCGCTCTCTTGCTGGAAGTAACGGAATGTGTTACTCTCAGCAAGAGAGCGCATTTTGAAGCGTTTCTAACTGTGCTTTGCTCCGTCTGAACACAAATGCAAGAAGGAAAGAGAAAAAACAAACACTTTCAATCTTTCAACAAACACTTTGTACTACTATACAAACTCGTACTCACAAACATATCAACAAGAAAACCAATGCAGAAGCATACACACTCGTACTCACAAACGTATCAACAGCCAAACCAATGCCGAAACTAGTGAACAGATACCCAGTGCGTACACGTTAAAGCACATGTGGAGATAATTCTTATTCACTTTGTGTACGCAGGGATATATGATGTAAGGGTTTGGTTGGCAGAGTTAGTTCGTTTTGGGGACTCTGTAGAGATCAGTCGCGACTCAAGAATAGTGGTCGGACTTTTGGTCTGTAACACTTTTTGGAATTCGGTCATCTGAAAACGGAAGACTGAAAATAAATAAATGTTCTTTTTAGGACTAATTATAACAGCTTCGGCAGACCGTTACTACGACAGATTCGTCTGATCGTTACTACGACGATTTCGGTCGATCTTTACTATGATAGCTACGGTCAATCGTTACTACGACATATTCGTCTGATCGTTACTACGACGACTTCATTAGATGGTTACCACGACAGCTTCGGCCGACCGTTACAACGACAAATTCGTCTAATCGTTACTACGACGACTTCATTCGATGGTTACCACGACAGCTTCGGCCGATCGTTACTACGACACATATGTCGGATCGTTACTACGACAACTTCGGTCGATCGTTACTACGACAGCTTCGGCTGATCGTTACTACCACAGATTCGTCTGATCATTACTACCATGACTTCGGTCGATCATTACTACGACAGCTTCGGCCGATTGTTACTACGACAAAGTCGTCTGATCGTTACTACGACGACTTTGGTCGATCGTAACTACGAAAAATTTGGCCGATCGTTACCAACCATTAGATTACTAAGATAGAATTACGCCCCGAAGCCGACAACACCCAACCCGGACGAAGCCGACAACCGAGACTGCGGTATTCAGATCCACGAGGGATCGTACCTGTAGCATATAATACCTAGACATTCCCGAATACAACACCGAAGCCGATACCAAAACTGCTGTATCCAGATCTACGAGGGATCAAGCTTGCAACATATAATACCTAACAATAAACGAAGACTGAAAATGCGAAGCCGATAACCGAAACTGCGGTATCCAGATCCCAAGGGATCCAACACGCAGCATCAGACACTCAGGGTAATTCGTGACACCAGCTCGGTTAACTCTAGTAGTAGCTTGAGATTGCTATCAACACAGTGGTCAAAAACTACCATACGGTTCCGAGAACCACAAGTAAAATAGTTTATCAGTTCAAAAAAAAAACCTGAATTATAAGCCATAGTGAGGGAAAATCCCTGTTGTCTTATTTCGTAAGGTTTGGTGGTTCCTAAGGATGACCCTTCAAAGCACATTGTGGGCAGAAATGACCTGTTGGAGGATAAAAGGACAAACTAATATTGCAAACATTTGGTCCTTCGAGCAACGGGCGGTCCCAAAATTAGCCGACCAGGCATATACATAGATGGCAACCTTCTAAAAATACGTTTAAAGTTTTAAAGAGCCACGATGTTTAGTTTTTTTTGAGCACTCAAAAGTAAACGATCTCAGTGAATTTGTAAACACGGAAAAAATTGCTCTCCGATGTGTAATACAATTCATTTGAAAGTTCTCAGTCCACCCAATAATTAAACCGAGTGAGATACTACTTTGGGGTAGTCTGCTCCTTCGTTTACAACTGTAAAATATTGGGTGGCATAGTTTAAACCGGACCATTCGAGCTGCCAATACGAACACGGTAGTAGTCGACCAATTGAGGTGTCCACACCAGAAGCGGTTAAAAAATCCACAAACAGGTATTGGAAAAGTGCTATACATCGCATATTGACGGAAAATTTGATGATGATAAACCTGTGCGCAAGATGGGTGCCGCGTTTGCTCACAATCAAGACAATGCACTAGTTCTCACATCCACTCAAGTTTTAATTGCTTCAACAAGCACCTAATTCGCCAGATTTAGCTGCCTCGGATTATTTTTTGTTTCCAAATATAAAAAAAATATCTCGGCAGAAAAAGATTTGCCAAATTGGATAACAACTAGTAGTTAATAGCTTGAAGAATGCTTAGCTAAAGATATCCAAAGTTTAAGAAAAATATGATTTTTTACGCTCCAAATATATTCATCTTTTGCTTAGGGATTTTTGAATTATATGCAATAAATAACACACATTTTTCTAAATATGCCTATACATTTCTAAATGGACTATCAACAAACCCTTCTAAACATCCTTACTATTTGTCCGCTTCATCTCTCCCTCATTTTTTGCTCCAAACCTTGATGTCCCATTTGTTTGGTCGTCCACCTACAAATATGTATGTTCATTTCTATATATTGTGGCTATCGGAATTGTACCAAATCAATAAATTGTTTCTAATGCAATTGTTTTGTGAACACATAATTTTTCTTTTGTGGTTTTGCAAAAAAAAACATTCTTCGTAATGTTTGTAGGCAGTTTGTGTTATAGCGATGTTTTTTTCTGGGGCGTTATTGAGTATTTCTATTTTTTTGTGTTTGTTTACAATCACGTCCAGTTTTTGAGGCCAAATTTTAAAATAGTTATGTCGTAACAAAGGGACTACAGGAGAGGATGATAAGAATTATGAATCTATACTTTATTTTTATTCACCATAGCTGAGCGGGAGTTCCCAAGTGAAGGAAGTTGTTTGAGTTCTCTAGTGCAAATTATTTGAAAGAGAAGTAGTTTTTCGGGGTTATCTAGAAATAATAATTAGGTAGATTGACATCAAACTTGGTCCTTCGAGCAGGATGGATTGCGCAATAAATGTCGGGTTAAATTAGTACTGATCAGGAGATCAGGTAAACTGTCAACAATATTTGGTCCTTCGAGCAGAATGGATTGTGGACTATATCTCGGGATAAAGTAGTACTGATAATGAGATCAGGTCATCTGTCATCAATAAATTGTTTTAATTTAATCGTTATATATTCCGATTTAATAATTGGAATAAAGTTGACGTCACATGTTTCTTTTTCGATAAACAAAGTACGTCAATCTGAAATAAAAATTTGGTCCCTCGAGCTAGATTTTTTGGGAGTCTCCTTGTTTAAATAATTTGAACAGATCAGAAGATGTTTTCTTTTTTTATTCTGAACAGATCAGATGTAACATGCATCGTTCTTTTTCCGCAAAACATCGATCATCATAATGTGGTCCTTCGCTTTGGTCTACGAATGAGCCGTCTGGGGGTAGGGCATTTTATAATTTGAACAGAATACTTGTCGTATTTGATTTAGGATACTCCTATATCAGTATCTAATTCCCAACGAAGGTACTTTTTTGTGAAACAACGGTCACAGTTCTAGGTTAAATATTTGGTCCTTCGAGCCAAATTTTTTTGGAGTGTCAATGTTTAAAACATGCAATAATTTGAACAGACCAGACTTTATACGTTTTTCGTATTTGATTAGAGTAGACGTCACATGATTCCCTCCTTTTTCGGAAAAAAGATCCTCAGATTTTCGTATTTGAAGGACTGGGGTAAAACATAGAACAATTTTAGAAGAGTTCATGTCGCAAGTTGTGTTTGATTTGGAGTAATCTGATTATTTCGATTTTTTTAAATAGTGTCTTAAATATATAGACAGGGAATATTTGGTCCTTCGTGCCATATTGTTTGGATTGTCTATGTTGGAAACATGGAATAATTTGAACGCACTACATTTCAAATGATTTTCAAATTCGGATAGAGTGAGTGGATCTTGCTTCGTTCTTTTTCTGTATAAACAACGATTGTTAGAATTTGGTCCTTCGATTTGGTCTATGAACGAAGGTTGCGCCTTTTGTGTTGTATGTTGTGTTTTATTTGAAATCATCTTATATCAGTATCGGATTCCTTCCATTCCCAAGGTACTATCTTTGTCTAAAAAAGGTGATAAATCTGGAATAAATATTTGGTCCTTCGAGCCAGATTTTCTTTGGTGTCAATGTTTAAAACGTGGAATAATCTGAACAGACAAGACTTCATATGTTTTTTACAATTTCAATAAAGCATGCATCGTTCTTTTTCCGATAAACAACGATAACCAGAATTTGGTCCTTCGATTTGGCCTTTGAAGGAAGGTAGCGCTTGTCACAAATAATTTTGATTTTAAATACTAACCTTGCATCAGAATACATATTTCTTTCTGGAAAATTTTCGGGAATACAACAGAAGAGGTCAATAATCTCGTATAAATAGTTGGTCCTTCGACACAAATTGTTTGGAGTGTCTATTTTTTAGCTCCTCATCTGAGAGGTCTTTATCTCTTTACCAGATTCGACCTATGCAGGATATATATCTCTGTTACTAGAATCGGCCTCTAATTGGTCCTGCTCTCTATACATGGGTTGACATTAGTGTCGACCTATGACATTTTATCTTTCTCTACTAAAGTCGACCTCTGACAGATATTTTAATATATTCCAGGGTCGACCTCAGAGAGATCTTTCCCTTTGTTGTTCACTCGACCGCTGAGCGGTCTTCTCTCATGTGCCTAATACTGAAGATTCTCCAACACTCCTCCGGAAGATGATTTACACGAAAATATATATTTTTTGGTATATTCGTTTAGAGACTTTCTATCCTATGTCTCGAAGATTTTTTTGTAGTGTCCTCAATACAAGAGATCGGAAAAAAGCGCCCATGGGCGGTTTACTCCTCTCACACATTGAATGAGTATAAAATCATTCATTCAGTTTACATTGAGACAGGGAAAGGTTTTGGTTATGGTTGTATGAGTGTGCCGATCCCTGCTCTATACTACAGTCAATCTCTAAAGCAATGTAACACGGTTGTTATATCTTACAATATTGTCAGGAAAATGGCGAAAATACGGTAAGATGTGCGAAGTTTATGCATCTGACAATGGCGCCATTGTCTCTTTCTCTGAGGGATATTCCTCTCTTTACAATAGTCAACCTCTGAACGATCTTTATCTCAGTACATGGTTCAACCTCTGAGAGGACTTTCTCACTATCCTGGACTCTTCCTCTGAGAGGACTTTCTCACTATTCTTGACTCTTCCTCTGAGAGGGTTACTCTCATTACAAGAGTGGACCTCTGAGATGTGCTTCTCACTATTCTGGACTGTTCCTCTGAGAAGTCTTTCTCTCTATTCTGGACTCTTCCTACGAGAGGGTTTCTCTCTTTACACAAATGGACCTCTCAAGGATCTTTACCTCAATACAAGAGTCGACCTCTGAAGGATCCTTCTCTCTGTATTGGACTCGACCTCTGCGTGATCTTTCTTCCTATACCAGCGATGGACAAAAGCACTACCCGGGGTTTTTCCTCTCACGTGTACATGAGCACACACATTGAATGAGAGTTCACTATTCAGTCGCGCTTGGACATTCAATCGACGAGGTTGTGTCGTCGCTTGTTGCTTAGCGTGCACATAAAGAAAAAATGGATGATACAATTATTACAATACATACTTCAAGTATAGGAATAAAGTTTAGTATGTATTGTATTTTTACCGAAGAATTTATAAACATTTCTAAATACAAGTCTAAATTATTTATTATGTTACTGCTGAAATGTATATATTATTTTCTTTTTGTCAAAATTAAATAAAGTAACGAATTTTTTAAAATAATTTTAAATGTATATATTATTATCTTTTAATGATTTTTTAATAAAATTTGTATAAACACCTAAATATACTAACCAAAAAAAAGTTGGACACCCGAAAACGGTTAATAGAAACGGTTAATAAAAATAAAGAATTACTTTACATAGCATAACAAATATGTATGTATGTGGCTAATCATAACATATTTAAAGTTCGATTTCTTAATGTACGCTTATAATAACCCCAAATCTACTTAATGATGTTCGTTGTCCACTTTATTTATTATCTTACCCCACAAATATATGTTAGGAAAATGCAAATACATTTCTCGCAGTGCATAAAGAGAGTGTTAACACTTCTCACAAATACATAAACATTTTGTAGACGTATTGTGTGCCCATCGCTGTCCTATACTAGAGTTGACCTCTGAGAGGTGTTTCTCACTATTCTGGACTGCTCTGAGAGATCATTCTCAATATTCTGGAATCTTCCTTTGAGAGGGTTTCTCTCTTTACAAGGGCCAACATCTGAAGGACCTTTCTCTCTGTGCTGGACTCGACCTCTGCGAGATATTTCTCTTACACAAAAATCGACCTCTGAGAGGTCTGTCTCACTGGACTCTCCCTCTGAGAGGGTTAATTTGGTCGACCCATATATGGTATTTCTATCTATACTAGAGTCGACCTCTGGCTTTATCTATACTTGAGTCGAACTCTGAGAGGTGTTTTACTGCATACTAGAACTGCGTTTTGAGAGATCTTCCACTCTATACTTTAATCGATCTCTTTGAGGTTTTTCTCTCTATAATAGAATCAATCCCTTATAGGTTTTGTGTTCTATATCAGAGTCAACATCTGTGGGTCCTTTCTCTATATATGTACTAGAGACGACTTATGAGAGGTCTTCCTTTATACCAGAGTTGACCACTGAGAGGTCCTTCTCGCTATTCTAGAATATAACTCTGTGAGGTCAATATCTGAGACATCTAAAGTCAATATCTTTGACATCTTTCTCTCTATGCCAGACTCCATCTCTGAGAGCCACACTAGAGTCGATCACTTAGGTTTGCCTTCATTGTAATATTTTCACTTTCTCGTACAATTTATTCAATTTTCTTTCATTCCCATTGAGTGTGCTCTTTTTTAAGATTTCCAGATATTTGAACACCACAACTTTTATATTCAATAAAATACCTTTTGCCAGTTAGCGATTGTATCGAAACAAATGTAAATACAAATTGTATGTATATTAGGGTGCCTTATTTGAAAAGCTGTTTAAATTTTCTACAATTCCTTTCTCCGCAATGCACTATTTTAATTCCTAGAGACACTCTAGTGCATGATTGTGCTTGCAACCACAGTCACCATCACCACTACCATTATACTGACCCTAAAAGTATGCTTTACTTTTTGTCCACACAACAATTCGAAACGAATTGAGTGTAAAGCTACATATACGAGTATACAACTGTGCATGTCTCATTCTGCTCGTGTATACAACATCCGGTTTTCAATTTGTCCCTTTACCACATTGAAAGGGAAAATAACGAAAAAATAAACATTTGTTCGTTATTAAATGATTGTACAATACTGTTACGTTCAATTGGAATTAGGAATTTAGTTATTTGTTTTTCAAAAAAAAAAACTGTAAAAAAGAATTTATTTCGTTTGGTAACCGGCAAAGAAGAGTTCGGGACGAGTTTCGGCTTGCGAAAAGGAATGTCTACTTTCACAATACAATTTTGAGGATGATGGCTGGAAAAGGGATCTAAAGGATTTTTGTTGTATTACATACAACAAAATCTATTCTATCCCTATCTTTGTTAAATAAAGAACATTTCTTTTAACAAAAGGACTGAACAAATAAAAACTGAAGGAAAAATGAAGAGAGAATTTGAAAAAAAAATTCTTTAATTGTTTTGAGCTCTTTGCAAGCTTTACAAAAGAACAAAAAAAAAAACAGGAATGTTTGAAAATGGAGCTGCAAAAAGTTTTGCGCTTCATTATCCTCCTCATAATTGTCACTTATTGCTCTTCTCGGGCCACATCCTTTGCTACTAACGGCTTTAGCTGTGGCGCTGTTTTTTTTTTGTTTTGGTGGGGCTGTGGCATTTTCAAGTTTTGCGGCTCCTTGCAAGTTTCTTTGACGTTCCATTTATTCTTGGTCCTGCCTGTCATTGCCTTTGTTTTCCAAGGAGTTTTTCTTCATCATTGAAATAGCGGACTGAAAAAGTTTTCTTTTTTTCTTTCATATTTCTTCATTTATTTTCATCTTTCCTTTAGTTCTGTGCGAAGTAGACGCCCCCCTATATAGTTGGTTCTCTCGGTTGACTTGTTGAAGGGAAAAAATTCTATCCAATACTTGGTTAATTTTTTTTTCGTATTCTGCTCTGCGTTTTCATTAATAGAAAGTTCAATTAAGTTCAACAGTTCAGTATTTGGTTCCCCTCCGCACTCCATTTTCCACATCATCGTCATCTTCTTGAATGAATCTCTAGTGGTATTGTGTGTGAAGTGGCAAAGAAAGGTCATTAAAAGGGGTTAAAACAATTATTTCTTAACACTCATGTTTAAACAAAGCACTGATCTGGAGGACCACAAAAGTCGGGTGCGGCAAGATGTCAAACTGTGGAAGGGATTCCGCCTTCTTCTCATTCCCAAGGAATGGGGGAGGAACATTCTTTATAAATTCTTTAAAATTCTATTGTTTTAAGAATTGTTTTATTTTTCCCTAAGCGTTGTTTTGCTTAATCTGCCATCGATGCCTAAAAATAGATTGGACACTTGTTAAATTCTATATAGTTCCTCAAAGTATGCTTTAGATAATGCGTATGTTTATTGTTTCTTAAAGTATGCTTTTCATAATGTTTTCGTTTATTATTCCTCATGCCTAAAAATTGACTGGATACTTGTTAAAAACTCAAGTTGAATACAGTTCCTCAAAGAATGCTTTAGATATTGTGCATGTTTCTTATTTTTTGACTTAATCGTTAATAAACGCATAGATCGTAGAAGCGCCCTTTATTATTATCTGTTATCAATTTATTAGTTAAATTTTTCATTTACAAAATCAGCATTTTAATTTTACCCCATTCACTCACACACTCGTATTCTACTCACGCCTAAAACACAAAGTAGTTTTTTTGTTTTGCCAAAAGGTAGGCCTTAAAAATGATATGCTTGTTATTTTTACATAGATTTAAATCCTTAAAACAGACAAGCGTCGTATCTTTTGGGGTATTTGTACTTTCTTGTTTGTTTTTATTATTTCTTATAAATTTATTGTTTTACTTGCACCATTTAGAAAATTAGCTCTTTTTCTCTCCCTGTATTTACATTTACATCGTACATAAGCCTACAAATATGCTTTATTGTTATAGCCTTTTTATTTGCATACGAAATCTCCAATAAGTGTTGAGAGGTTTAACAAAGAATATAAATAAATAAAGGTAGGTAGGTCACGGAATTTGGTCCCTAGACCCCGTATTGTTCTCGGAAAAATCATAATGTAAAACACCTTCATCATCATATGATTTGGATTACGTCCTAGAATAAGTAGTTTAGGAATAATAAGAATTTTTTACGAATTTTAAACTCTTCTCTTGAATTTGGAATAATTGGCGTTTAAAGTAGAGTTGGACACTTTAGTTCTTTTAAGAGATCGCTCATTTTAGTTCAGTTCTTTCATTTAGTTCACCAGCCCATTTTAGTTTACCAGCTCACTTTAATTCACCACGTCACTTTAGTTCACCAGCTCACTTTAGTTCATCAGCTTACTTTTGTTAGTCAGTTCATCAGCTCATTTCATTCAGTAAATCATCAGTTCGAATCAGTTGCTATTATATGAATCAGATTAGAACATGAATGGAGTGATGACATAAAATTGACAACACATAACAGCTAAGGAGAGAGAACGAAATGACATGGTTGAAGAAAAAAGACATGGTGAACTACTGAACTAAAATGAACGTGTTGTGTGAACGGTACACCTGAACTAGTTCATTCTCGAAGTGCACAGCTCTAGTTGAAAGATGTTTCGAACAATCTTGTAATCAAATAAATCCCACTGTATATAGTTCTTGAAGTCGAATTGTCCAAGAAATATGAAACATTCGTCGGCTAAAAGTACGGGTATTTTTGAGATAAGTTTTACCACTTAACCTTTGCCACTAAATCTTTTGACATTTCTCTTCAGTAAGGTTTGCCATTTCACGATGGAATGATATACGAGCCAACAACGAGTCGAAATTATTAAAATTTACTACCGAAATTCGGAGTCAGTGGCCTCTACGTTAAGAGCGCGAAAAATCAAAAAAATCATCTTCAGCGATGAGGCTCATTTCTGGCTGAATGGCTTCGTCAATAAACAAAATATGCGTTATTGGTCAGACAGCAATCCACACGTACTCCATGAGTCATCATTGCATCCCGATAAAATTACGGTTTGGTGCGGTTTATGGGCCGGCGGCGTCATTGGCCCGTACTTCTTCCGTGATGATCAAGACCGGCACGTTACTGTGAATGGGAATCGCTACCGTTCAATGATAACCGAATATTTTTGGCCCCAATTGGATGATATGGACTTGGAGGACATGTGTTTCCAACAGAACGGCGCCACAAGCCACACATCGAATGCCACAATCAATCTATTGGAAACCAAGTTTGGAGAACGTGTTATCTCACGAAATGTCCCAGTCGATTGGCCGCCTCTGTCGTGCGATTTGACGCCGTTAGACTATTTCCTGTGGGGCTATGTCAAGTCTATGGTCTATGCCAACAAGCCAGCGACGATTGATGAACTTCGTACGAATATCGAACGTGAAATTGCAGCAGTATCGGCCGATTTATGCTTGAAAACCGTCGAAAATGGGGTTCAGCGTCTGGACTTCTGCAAGCGTGCCCGTGGTGGCCATGCAAAAGAAATAGAGTTCCATACATAATGGCATCGAACGTACTTTCACAGGTATAAAGAATTTCATTGAAATCCAAAACCGTTTTTGTTTTATTTAAAAAAACTGAAATTTAAATGGTGTACGAACATTTTATGTTGTTATTGAAAGGACCTTCAAGGAATATATTGTATCAAAGCGAGGTTAGGGATTTTGGGCCTTCGAATCGAACTGTTCTTTGCGCTTCGGAATGGTTACTGTTCCTGAGCGCCCCAGTAGGCGAGTTGGTAGCGTATTCGCCTATGAGTTTGAGGGTCGTGGGTTCGATTCCCACCAGAGGCACTGGCCTGTCGCTGCAATCATCTAGACACATGGTCTTTGTAATCCGGCCTTTTCCTGGACTGTAAAATTAAAATATAAATTTATTGTGTATTGTAATTCATATAAATAAATAAATAAATATTTATTGTTCCCACACTGTTGGTCCTTCCAGCAACAAATTTTAGTTGAACATTTGTTTCCTAACACATTTTATTTAGTGGACTTTAAATATTAAATAGATATTGAAAGGTGTAACGATGAATCTCTTGGTCAAATTAATGACGCGGAATTTGGATCTTCAAGTCGAATGGTTCGAGAAAAACTCACTTAAATTAAAAGATCAAAACAAGAAAAAAAAAACAAAAATATGAATTTATTTGAGAGTCCTTTCATTGGAGTGCAATTAGATATACGTGTCTTAAAAAAGAATAACATTTTTACACCCTACACCACACTGTGGTACAGGGTATTATGACTTTGTGCATTTGTTTGTAACACCTAAAAGGACTCGACTCAGAATCACTTTCTGAGTCGATTTAGCCATATCCGTCTGTCCGCCTGTCTGTCCGCCTGTCTGTCCGTCTGTCTGTCCATGTATTCTTGTTATTAAAGTACAGGTCGTATTTATGGTCCGATTGTGATGAAATTTAGCATAGTGCTCTTTTTTGGCCCAAGGACGATCCCTATTGAAACTGGTTAAAATCGGTTCAGATTTGGATATAGCCCCCATATATATTTTTCACCCGATTTGACATGTAAGCGCTGTAGGAACTGTATTTTAAATCAGATCAGTACGAAATTTGCAGAGAGAGTTCTTTTATTACATGAATAAACACTGCCAAATTCGGGAAAAATCGGTTCAGATTTAGATATAGTCCCCATATATATGTTTCACCCGATTTGACATGAAAGCGCTGTAGAAACCGTATTTTACATCCGACCTGTACGAAATTCGTCAGAGAAAGTTCTCTTATTACATGAAAAAACACTGCGCAATTCGGGGAAAATCGGTTCAGATTTAGATATAGCCCCCATATATATGTTCCACCCGATTTAACATTTAAGCGCTGTAGAAATCGTGTTTTATATCCGATCAGTACGAAATTTAACAGAGAGAGTTTTCTTATTACATGTATGAACACTGCCAAATTCTTATCGCAATGCCCATTTTCGCATTGGTTATTATATAGTCGGCCCCGCCCGACTTTCTGTCTTGCCTTACTGGTTTTAATTGGTTTTGAAATGTGTAGGGAAAATCCGTTGATCTATCAAATGCCACGTTAAATGGTCCTACGAGTCGAATTATTCCGTATGGGTTGTCCGCATGACTGCTGCGCAGAATAGCTCTTGAAAGCAGTGAGTCAATGACTTAAATTTTTGTGAATATTTTCGCCCTCCGTAGTTTAAATTCATTGATTGGCATAAGTCCTACGTCTATGTATTGTACCGATTTCCTGTACGTTTCAGGTACGTTTTGTTTTTATCTACTTCCGTATGGCAGACATATAATGGCTTTGGCTTCAAACACTGTTGATGATGTCCTGCAAAACAAAATAAGGTAAAAAGGTCACTGACGTCATCTAAAGTTACAATGATATGACAAGCAATGTTAATAATTAACTAAGACTGGACCAGACAGTGAATAACTAACGATGAATAGTATTAAAAGAGGTTTTACATGCATATGTCTGTCGAATGTAGAGTAATATTGTGGTAGGTGATTTAAAAATATTATAGAATTTAAATATTCCTTAAAACTAAAAAAATGTTGTGCAGAACAAAATAAATTTAAATAACCGATTGTTACAGGTCAGCTTCCTTGAATATTAAAATATCTGAGAAAATCATCAGTAAATGTTTTTCATTACCTTACATATCTCTTCTAAAGAAATATAGATTAGTTTAGAGGAAAAATAAAAGTTTAAATTTTTTTAATATTGCCTTTTCTAGAAACATATAAACTAATATTCGAATGTTGCATTTGTTAATTTTTAAAAAGTAAATCCATAATTCTTGAAAATATCCAATTCAAGCAAATATGTATATTAACATGTACGCAAGTTTTAGTATTGGCCAAAGCCGAGGAATAAGAAAAGGTCGAATGAAAACTGTTCACAAAATTTCGCAGAATTCCTTTCACTCCAATTTTAAAGAAATAACTATTTATTGTATTTTCTCTATGATGAGTATTTGTAACCAAATTCTCAGAATCATTGCTATTGCTACTGATTTCCTGATGGCATCGAACTTGTATAATTGATAATCTCTTATTGGACATTTCAATATTATTTAAAAAAGCTATTTGTAGTATTTTTTCTGCTTTACAGAATGTTACATAACCTTTTGATTACAAAGCATGTCATTGATTTCAACAATT
The DNA here is from genome assembly GCA_963930755.1 of Eudasyphora cyanicolor. Lineage (NCBI taxonomy): Eukaryota > Metazoa > Arthropoda > Insecta > Diptera > Muscidae > Eudasyphora > Eudasyphora cyanicolor. The sequence continues at coordinate 52,278,980 of OZ005737.1, read as the reverse complement.
TGCGGTAAACAACAACGTCGGAATTCGAGATAAAACTGTATTTTTAGGAAATTACAGAAAATTGTACAAAATTTATTTTAAAAATTATTTAAATGGGTAAATTGCTTAATTTTGAGAAATTCAGGTTTAAAATTTTATTAAATCTACACTTATTTCCGCGTTTCTTCCAATTTAGCTGAATGTCACATCCACTTATTAATCACTCCTGCTATCGAAATTTAAAAACTGGTCAGTGACACGACCAAAGCTCTGAGAACTCTCATTTTTATACCCTCACTTTAGTGAATGAGGGTATATATTATGTGCTACGGCCCAAAAGTGTAACAAATCCAAAGAGTGACCTAAGACCCTAAATATGTTTGGCGGAAATACGTTTTAGTTAATTTTAAGTCATTTGATCAATGTCCGCCCGTCTGTCCACCTGGTGCGCACTATAACTCTTGAAAGGTGTAACGGATTGACGGATTTAAACTGCTTGGGGTCAACTGTAAAGGCACTCCAAGAACCTGCATTTTGGCCAGAAAAGATTTTTCTCCTGACTAAATTAAGTGGTAAAGACCTAACAGCTCGGTAACAGATCGGTATTGTATACTTTGGGTGGTCTCAGTTACTTGCCTTATGAAGCTGTAGTACCGACAGCTCTCTTCAGGGAAGATGTAGAAGAAGCCAGGTCTGACGAGCTCGAGCTGATTATTGGCGCAGACACGAACGCTCATTATACTATCTGGGGTAGTACGGATGATTAGCTTCTTGGATGACTTCTGAGCTAACGGCGAGGAAAAATTTCTGCAACAAGCTATTCAACAGGGCGAAATCTACGGGGGTCGCTAATGATTGGGATGCCTATAAAGAACAACTCAAGATATATAGGTATACCTTCTATATACGAAGTGGAAAAGATCTCCGACGCCGCAATGTTGAGGAAGATACTATCAGCTTCAGACAGTACAGTGGGTTATTTGCAGGATGAGTCAAATAACCGGACAAAAAACAGTGAGCAATCACTTAATGTACGCACGGCACACATTTCCCGGGGAACTCCCTAACAGAACACGAAGATCAGCAGGACCAACAGAGTGCGAGTGGACTGCGAGCGTCACTAGCTTACAATAAGGGGAAATCTACAGAATCTGCCCTGCACGAACTTTAATTCACTATGGTTGCATATCTTGACATAGAAGGAGCTTTTAACAACATTCACTCAGAGGCGGTAATTGCGGCACTATTACATCTTAAGGTTAACTCTAGCTTGATTAGACTAATTAAAAGCCTGCTTGCTCATCAGAAGACGCATAACAGCATGTCTTGGGTCCACAACTCTTACAAGGTTTGCAAACAGAGGGACCCCACAAGGAGGAGTACTGTCTCCACTAATTTGGAACCTAGCGGTGAATGAAATCTTGCTAGATCTATATAGAATGTTGTGGCTGCAAGGTCGTAGCATATGCGGATGACGTGGCAATCGCAGTGAGTTGCAAATTCGAAAACTTCCTCAGAGACATGCTACAGGTGGCTCTGAATAAGATGCCTAGATGGGCCGAAAGCAGCGGTTTGGGCGTTAACACAAACAAGACAGAATTGGTTATCTTTACTAGTATGAATAATGTCCCACATGTGGACCCTCTTCCTCGGATAAATGGAACAGATCTAGTCTTTTTAATTATAATAATTCTAGATAGGGAACTGTTATTCAGACTTAATGTACTGGAACGTGTAAGGAAGGCCAACGTCGCCGTATATTCCTGCAGGAAGGCTGTAGGGCCGCGGTGGGGCCTCTCTCCTAAAATAATCCATTGGATATACATAGCAGTAGTTCGTCCAATACTGTTATACGGCATTGTGGTATGGTGGACGGCAACTGACAAGTTAACCATCAACTACCTACTATCAAAGGTTCAGAGAACTGCCTGCCTGTGCATAAGCGGATTCTTAAAGACTACGGCGACTGAGTCTCTGTCAGCCCTACTTCATATACTGCAGATTAATGTTGTGGCGAGAGAAGTTACAACCAGAGCGGCACTATGATTAAACTGCCTATCAATGAGAAGGTACAAGAACTGTCGGTTACCATAGCACTAAAAGTCTAGTGCTATGGTAACCGACCGAGTGGACTATATACCAACGGTGTACACCTTCGAGAGGAACTCGTCACTATGATACCAGCCACAGATGAATGGGTTGGCAGAATACCAGGTAATAAAAAGCATCTCCACTTCTATACGGATGGTTCGCAGCTTGATGAAATGGTTGGCTTTGGAGTACATTGTGCAGAGCTTAGATTGGATATAGCTCACAGTCTACCAGATACCTGCAGTGTCTATCAAGCCGAAATAATGGCAATATGGGAAGTAGCCAAGTGGCTGAGTCGCAACATAGTAACAAACACTGGCGTTGTAATTTACTCGGACAGCCAGGCTGCCATCAATTCTCTGGAGGCAACATCCCTAAATTCACAAACAGCCCTCGACTGCCGCAGATCTCTTAACGAGATGGCTGAGCAGTTTAATATACACCTCATATAGGTGCCTGGGCATAGGGATATCCCGGGGAACTGCAAAGCCGATGAACTTGCTAGGAAAGGGACGACATTACAAATTCTCGAAGAATTTGCATATATTGGTGCGCCACTATCCACGTGCAAGCTTTGGCTTAGGCAAGAGGCAATCAGGCAGTCCAACGAATGATGGACAGAAATCGGCACCTGCAGAGTAGCTAGACAAATCTGGCCAAGGTATGACCTGAGAAGATCAAAATATCTCCTCGCACTAGAGAGGCAGAGATTGTCTACTTTGTCTCAAGTGTGAAGTGAAGAACTCATAATTAATCCAATGTTAGGAATCGGCGCAAAAACTCTTTTGAAACATTTTAACGAAGCTGGTTTTGTTATGTTCCATTGTGGGCAAACGTGGCACCGACCTTGTGCACAGCTTTATCACCTTAAAATTTTCGGTCAATATGCAATGTATGTATGTATACGGCCTTATTTAAACACTTCCACCCAATATTTGATAGTCATAAACGAAGGTGCAGACTCACCCTGTGTATGAAATTGCATATTTTTCTAAGTCTACGAATTCACTTAGATAGATAATTTTTGATGGCTCCAAAAAAATACTAAACAACGTGGCCCCTTGAAACTGAAATCATATGTTTAATAAGATTGTCACTTTTCACCAAATTATTTTTTTTTTCATACTACTATCGCCATCTATACGTCAGGTTGGTTAATTTTGGGACCGACCTCGTACCTTAGTCGGTTTATTCATGCGACTGATATTCTCTTACTTATTTTTTTATGATATAATGGATGGTTACATTTTAAGGGCCGATGTTTATTTTGAATAAAACACAAATTATTTAGGAAATTATAGTCATTTCTTTTTATTATGATAATATTGGTATGGTTCAATTATGTATGAAACAAAATATCGGCCAAATGGCCGCCGCGACCTCGGCGGCACACCTCCATCCGATGGTCCAAATTTTCAATGACGCTGAGGCATGATTTATGTTCTATGCCGTTAATGTGCCGAATTAGCTCATCCTTTAGCTCTTGAATTGTTGCTAGCTTATCGACGTAAATCAAATAACCCCAAAGAAAGAAGTCCAACGGTGTAAAACCAAATGATTTGCCGGCCAATTGACATCGCCACGACGTGAGATAACACGGCCATTGAATTTGTTGCGCAAAAGAGACATTGTTTCGTTAGCTGTGTGGCAAATGGCATCGTCCTGTTGAAACCATATATTGTCCACATCCATATCTTTCAATTCGCGCCATAAACATTTTGTTATCATCTCACGATAGCGAACACCATTCACAGTAACTGCCTGACCGGCCTCTTTTCGAAGAAGTATGGCCCGATGACGTCGCCAGCCCATAAGCCGCATCAAACGAACTGGGCGAGCATGCATAGGTGTTTTCACATCTCCTACAGACCCGGTTTGCTGAACATTTGCTGGACACATTTGGTCGATTATCGAAAAAACATCACGATTTTAACGCCCATTTTCGTAAAAGACTTAAAAAACTTTAAGGCGTTGCTCGATTGTGTATCTTTCCATGGTTCAAATTGAGTTAGTCTGAAATTGAGAAATGTCAAATGAAATGCAGAAAAAAACTTTACGTTTATGTGCGGTTCACATTCAACATTGGCCCTTACAATTTAACCACCCCATACTGGAGGGTTTCCCAACAAGAGGTGTTATTTTGAACCACCCGGTATTTCGGTAGCTGTCAATTTTGAAACTTTTATTCTCTAACATTTGACAAGTAGAAACTACGCCATTACCAAAAATGGAACGATATACGATTCAACAACGCATTGAAATTATTAAAATTCGAAAAATCGAAAATCATCGAAAAATCATCTTGACTGACGAGGCCCATATCCACCACGGTGGGTACGTCAACAAGCAAAATTGTCGCATCTGGGGCTCGGAAAACCCAAGAGTTATTGTTGAGAAGCCTCTCCCTCCTCAACGTGTGACTGTTTAGTGCGGTTTATGGTCCGGTGGGGTCATTGGACCATACTTTTTAGAAAATGAGGTTGGATCAACAGTTACGGTGAATGGATTGCGCTATCGAGAGATGATTAATGATTTTTTATGGTCGGAGTTGGATGGTATTGATCTGGACAACGTTTACTTTCAACAAGACGGCGCTACGTGCCACACAAGCAACGAAATCATTGCTCTGTTACGGGAAAAGTTTCCGGACCGTGTTATCTCTCGAAGATGTGATCACAATTGGCCACCGAGATCTTGTGATTTACCACCTTGCGACTTCTCTGGACAACGTTTACTTTCAACAAGACGGCGCTACGTGCCACACAAGAAACGAAACCATTGCTCTGTTACGGGAAAAGTTTCCGGAACGTGTTATCTCTCGAAGATGTGATCACAATTGGCCACCGAGATCTTGTGATTTAACACCTTGCGACTTCTTCCTTTGGGGCGACGTGAAAGATAAGGTCTACGCCAACAGCCCAGCGTCGAGTCAAGACCTCAAAGGTAGAATTCGTGAGGCTATAGGGCAGCCACATTGCGATTTGGTTATGGAAAATTTCATGAAAAGGATATGGTCCTGTAAGCGTGGTCGTGGTGGCCATTTGGCTGATGTTGTTTTTCATTATTAAAGACATACTTTCCTCTTTATTATGAAATAAACATCCGATCATTTATCTCAAAAATGGAATTTTTCTTTGAATACCAAAAAAACGCCTCTTATTGGAAAACCCTTTATAAAATTTTTCACAAGTTTTCGTTATGGTTAATAATTGTATTGCCAATAATTTGTATTTATGATATTAGTTTAATAGTATTAAATTAAAATATTTAAATTTTAAATATCAAATTATTTAAGGCACTCCACTCCAATATCTAATCCGTCCCCTTTAGCTTTGACCTGTTTTTTTACAATTGCTATTTTTGCCAATTTATAATTTATATTCCTTCTAATGAATTGATATACGAGTATAGTTTTTATTTATTACCAAACACATATTTTTTCATTGTTGACACTAAACTAAAAACTTTTATTTAAATTATAAATAAAATCCCATTTGTTAAATTAAATAAATAAATATCTATTACAAATTGAATTGTTTTTGTAGATAAATGGATTACTTTCATAAGCAAACAGACACAATACAATACAATACATTTCCCCTTGACCGCACATACCAATTTGAAAGCCATTGAAAATTATGCTGATCATTGACAGGAGCAACAAAAAATGTAGCCCTTAAAATAAATTAGTATTAAAAACAGTGGAGGCAAAAAAATAAGTTCAGGAGCCAATAAAAAATGCCTAATATTAGCTTAATGATTTTTCTTTCTTGACACAGATGGGTAAAAGGGAAAGTAATGTAAGCGACTAGGTTTTTGTTGACATTACTGGTGTTATGAGTATGAGCCTTATTAAATACTTCACGGTTGTGTGCCATGATTTATTGACACATATAAAAATAAACCCCTTACTTAGTTCACCTTCAAATCATTCCCACCTGCTCTAATTGTTCGTCCTGGCGCAATACACACAAACATATACTCGAATGTACACTGAAATAATTTTGTTCATTACAGCAAAGAATTTATGGAAAGGTTCTTAAATTTGAAGAACAATGAAACGAGACATGACTTTTTTTGGTAGTAACTATAGTTGTTGCTCTGTTGCTGTAAATTCGTTCGTCGTTTCTCACACTCTTCTCTGAAGAATGTTGTTTAGAGTTCATGAACATATTTTTTTTCAGTGTACCTTGCTTCCATAAATCATTGGTGTTATTACTACTTGTCCATACTGTATTACATAAATAAACATATGGTGATTTTTTTCTTGCTGTACAACTACTAATATTCGTCTATAAAAAAACGGTTGCCATGACCATTAATAACAACATTAATTACCGCTAATTACAATGAATAATTATTTTTATTACTATTGTATTTATGCGGTCTTTTTTGAATTTAATCACATTTGAATATGTAGCCTTTTTTTCTGTAGGCTACCAGCAATTAGGTTTTAAAGGATTTTCAAAAAAAAAACAAAAACATTTAAAAAACTAAAGTGTGTGTTTGTAGCCAATGGAAAATGCATTGCCAGGTAAATGTAATGTTTAGTTTTAATATTGACATTTTATTGCTGACATTTTAATAGCCATGCAGCGGCCAAGTGACACAATTGCAGGAAATGTCAACGTGTTATTTTTAAGACAGACATTTTTTATAACATCACTTTAGTGGAGGAGGAAGTTTATATAATTTGCTAAGGGTCAAAGTGACCTAAGACCCTAAGTACGTTTGTTCGGCGGAAATCTGTTTTAGGACAGTTTAAGTCATTTAAGCCATGTCCGCCCATTGTTGTAGCTGTAGTCGTATAGGTATATTTTGTCTATCAGGTTTAGTTTGATTCGCCTTGTGTTGTGTGTTCTGCTGTTTTGGTATCCAGGCCACTTGTTGAGTACATAGAGACCAGGGAATATGTTGAATAGGTTTGGCAGGATAGTTGAACAGGTTTAGTCGGAAGTTTTGCCACCAATTCTCACCCAATACGGCGGCTACAACTGTCTGACCTTAGTCGTACCTACAGGAGTCATCACAGGAGTCATCACAGGGCACTGCGTGATTGGCGACGTGGCTGGACGCATGATACTTCCTTACGATGACTTATAGATGTTGATTGGATGAGGAAGAGGAGGAGTCAGTACAGCACCTGCTATGTTCATGTAAAGGACTGCAAGAGTATCGTTTAGCCTTTCTAGGGCACAAGCTCTTCGAAGACCTTAACGACCTAGCAGATGCTCCACTCAAATCCCTCGTCAAATTCATCAAGAAATCTCTTTGGTTCAGCAAAACTACAAAGACCACATAATGGCACTTCTTCGCCTATCTTCTCTACTACTACTTTCCTCTAATCATTTCTCCATCACTACTAATTACGGACGGCACAATGGACCGAACCGTCGGCCACAAGTGAACACGTTGAGTAGGTTTGGCAAGGCAGTTGAACAGGTGTAGTTCAAAGTGTTGCCACCAATTCTCGACTAATACGGTGGCTACAACAGTCTGATCTTAGTCGTACCAAAGAACTGCTATCCTTCAGTAAGAACACACTAAGCGATTGGCAACATGGTTGGACGCATAAAACGTCCTTACCAGGACTTCTATAGAAGTTGCTTGGATGAGAAAGAGGAGGAGTCAGGACAGCACCTGCTTTGCTCATGTAAAGGACTGCAAGAGTATCTAGGGCACAGGCTCTTCAAAGACCTCAACGACATAGCAGATGCTCCACTCAAACCCATCATCAAATTCATAAAGAAATCTCCCTGGTTCAGCAAAACCACAAAGACCAAGTGATAACACTGGCCTACTAAACCTTCTCTTCTTCACCTATTTTCTATACTACTGCCTTCCTGTAATCTTTTCTCCTTCACTTTTGCTTACGGGTAACACAATGGACCGAACCGTCGGCCCCAAGTGATCTTGTCAGTTGTATACTGACGGGCGTCCCTTTCAATCTAACCTAGTTGGACCAAAACCACTCTTGTCTGTCTTGGTAATTCCGCTTACTCCGAAAGCACTGATGGAGGTTGATCTCCTAGCACGACTTAATCTCAAAGACTTTTAAAGACAAAGACGTGACATTTCTCTCTTGACTCTCTTAAGCAGAAATTCCATCGAAGACTGCGTCTTTGTCTTTAAAACTCTTTGCTAGAGGTTCTCTCTTGTAACGTTGGACCACGCGCTCTATATCATGAAGGTCCTTCCAGATCTGCCTGTGATGGGTAGCCTATCCACAAGGTGGTGGGACTGGATATGACGGTAGCACCCAAGCAGTTGAGTCGTCGCACGGGCATAATCTTCGTCTCTTCATGTAGGTGGTCCACAGATGACATGAGGAGGCACCCTGACGCAGTTCTCAGGGCGGCATTTGGCAGGTCAGAAGGTTCTTTCACTGCTTCACGCTAACATTCGGTGACCACACAGGTGCTTCAGACCGACCTATCGCTTTGTAAGACGATATTGGTGCCAAATGAAAGGGCACATTTTGGGCTATCTAAATATTCTTTTTGTTTTTAGAAACTGGAAATGAAAAGTTGCAAACATTGAAAAGCCCATAAAAAAATCTTTAAGAAACATTTATTACATATTGCAAGGATTATTTGCCGCTTCCCCAAGTGCTGCTGGCCAATGACTTTGTCCCTACTTCTCATTTGATTGCAGAGCGCTGGACTTGAATGGACTATTCATTTTGTGACACCAAGATCCTTGTGCCACCAAGAATTGATCATTCCTTCACTTGGGCTGTCCATGTAGTAAACGGCGTGCCAGGTGATTTGTTGGCGGATATTTTCCGGTTCTTCGAAGCGAAGTAATTGGCAATCTCAGCCATGTAGACATACAGTCTTCCCTGGGTTGCAGACGTTTCATTCGTACGCATGTTGTTTTACTAATGTTCATCCCGTTGGGTTTTCCAACAAGATGTTTATTTCATAATAAAGAGGATGGTATGCCGTTAATAATGAAAAACAACATCAGCCAAATGGCCACCACGACCACGCTTACAGGACCTTTTCATGAAATTTTCCATAACCAAATCGCAAAGTGGCTGCCCTATGTCCTCGATAGCCTCACGAATTATATCTTTGAGGAATCGACGCTGGGCTGTTGGCGTAGACCTTATCTTTCACGTGGCCCCAAAGGAAGGTGTTAAATCACAAGATCTCGGTGGCCAATTGTGATCACCTCTTCGAGAGATAACACGGTCCGGAAACTTTTCCCGTAACAGAGCAATGGTTTCGTTGCTTGTGTGGCACGTAGCGCAGACTGGTTGAAAGTAAACGTTGTGCAGATCAATGCCATCAAACTCCGCCCATAAAAAATCATTAATCATCTCTCGATAGCGCAATCCATTCACCGTAACTGTTGATCCAATATCATTTTCGAAAAAATAAGGTCCAATGACCCCGCCGGACCATAAACCGCACCAAACAGTCACACGTTGAGGATGGAGAGGCTTCTCAACAATAATTCAAATTGTTGCATTCCGAGCCGCAGATGCAACAATTTTGCTTGTTGACGTAGCCACCGAGGTGGAAATGGGCCTCATCAGTCAAGATGATTTTGTATCGTTTTTTTGTTTGATCGTTTTGTATCGTTCGATGATCGTGTATCGTTCCATTTTTAGTAATGGCGTAGTTTCTACTTGTCAAATATCAAAGAATAAAAGCTTCAGAAGTTACAGAAGTTACAGCTACCGAAATACCGGGTGATTCAAAATAACTCCTCTTGTTCGAAAACCCTTACAATATTTTCATATAAATTTAAGCAACAACAATTATTGCAGAGTTCTTTGAAATGACATTTAAATATTCACCTAAATATTATTGATGAATGCGATATTCGAGTGGAAAGTTCCGTTGCGGACGTTACAAAAAATGGAAGTAGGTTTTCAGGTTTATTTGCATATTTTTTTTAGCTAAGTTTGCGTAGTAATCAGAAAAATCTAAATACATTAAAGAAAGAGGAAAATTTAAGGTTATTTAAATAGCTCTCATCTGAATAAACCACTTCATGGTCCATCCAAAAACTAGAAATTCGTCTGTTGCGGACGTTATTCACCATTTCCAATACATTAAAACCACAATATTCCGAGGAAATTTTTATATAAAGGTATAATTTATTTTATAATTTATTTAATTTTTTTTTTGGTGTACATACAGTTTATCGGATTGACCCCTATGTCATCGCTCAAGGGGACCGACGCCAGAATCGTACAGTCATGAGCATATGCTAAGATTAAGACGCCGTCGGTGATGGAATTGCAGAAAGATAGAGGTTCAACAGTGGCGGATATATAACCCGACCTTGTTGATTTTCCATTCGACATAAGACCGGCGCCCACACATGCAATTCACGATCCAACGTTTCAAACTGGTCGGGAAGGACGTGTTTGCGGTGTCCTCAAAAAGCGTAGCGTGGCCTTCGATAGGTCAAGACTGATGATGACTGTACTGTAACAGGACTTGTTCTGGCTAAGACCGCGGCTTATAAGCGTGGTTATGATGTGTAAGTAGAAATTCGTCTGTTGCGTACGATATTCAACAATTCCAATACATTAAGACTATAATATTCCGCGGAAATTTTTATATAATGTTATAATTTATATTTGATAGAACCTCCTAAACGTGTCATGTCAATGGCGAGGTTGAACCAGGAATGAACCGCAAAAGAATGATTTAATTACACACCTTGCATTTTTTTAAATTTTTGGTATCAAGGGGTCCGTCGCCAGAATCGTACAGTAATGAGCATATGCTAAGATTTAGACGACGTCGGTGGTGGAATTGCTGAAAGATAGAGGTTAAACAGTGGCGGAGATAAAACCCGACCTTGTTGATTTCCCTGTTTCACTCTGCGGTTTTTGGACTTCTTATTTCTAAATTCAACATAAGACCGGCGCCCGCACATGCAATTCACGATCCAACGTTTCAAACTGTTCGGGAAGGACGTATTTGCGATGTCCTCAAAAAGCGTAGCGTGTCTGAGAGCATCGAAGGCATCGATAGGTCAGGCGCTACGAGGACTGTCCTGCCACAGAGCTTGTTCTGGTTAATACCGCTGTCAGCTGTTATGTGTTGTTTCCATTTATATGTCATCACGAATGTAGGATTCTACATCCAACTCATTCCATTCATGTTCCAATGAGATTCCTTTAATAGCGGCTGATTGCAACTGGTGATCTACTGGATGAAATGGGTTGGTGAGCTAGAGAGCTGGTGAAGTAAAGAGTAGTTGAACTAAAGAGCAGTTGAACTAAAGTGAGCTGGTTCACTCATTTAAACTGAACTAAAACGAGCGATCACGTAAAAGAACTAAAGTGCCGAACTCTACTCGGGAGCAGTAAAGCTCATTGTCTTTGCTACTGGCGAAAGAACGGAAGTTGGCCTACACGATTCTCCCTTCCTCACATCTTTGTTGCGGGATCAGTTGCGTGACCAGTCTGCCCATTTTCCAGGTTCCAGGTTCGATTACTGTGGTCAGGGACAAGTTGAGGATCTAAATCAGGTACTCGACTCCCGCTCTGTCCAACTGCTTCAGCATAATCATAGATATTCCGTCGGGACCAAGCTCTTTGGATGACTTTGTGCTACGGCAAAGTTGACTTTTGCAACTTTGCCAACTGTAGATTTTGATGGTACTTCTTCGGCAAGGAGAGCATGACTCTCCTTTTCGCCCTGCCACTCTCGAGGTGCTCTATGAATTGCCGGTTAAAATAACGCGCTCCTTTCAGTCAGAGTGGTAGCACCAAATTTGACTGAAGTCTCACCGTCTATCCTGCCAGAATTCGAGAGTGACTTAACCGTTGCCCACAACTTATCGATACCGGAACTTAATTTGCATTGCTTCAGATCATCCAGCCATTTCTTTCACCTATATTCGTGGACTTTTCTACCAATTTCTAGTTTCAGTTCCTTGATTCTAGGATCAACAGTGTTAGAACGACAAATTCCGTCACGCTCGTCTGAGAGTCCCGCTGCATCTGCTGAAAAATAAGGTCGTATATCGGGTATTTGCTCAGCAGGGATAAAGCATGCGGCTGCTGCGTTGAATTTATTCTTCTGTTACCCGAACATCTGAGGGGATGGGTAGTTCACTTCAGCTACGGTTGGTGAATTATCTGAACCCGTTTCAGTCCGCTTTCCTTTGATTCGCGAAAGTACGGCATTCATATATCAATGGATAGTACTCGTATTATATGGAGCTGGTCTGATGGTCAGTGAAAAGATGGGCTGCCAGGTGACATCATTTGTCAGAACAGGCGACACGATGGTGATATCTGGCGAGCTGCTGCAATTACCCATGATCCGTGTGGGGGTGTCCTCACACACTGTCCAAAACGTAGAGCCCTATATTTGCTCAGCCGAAGCTATTCCTCTCTACCCATTAGCTAGGAGAGAATACCCAGCTAGAGTCTACTTCCTTCTGAAACATATGTTTCAAACTTCAAGGCGCCAATTGTTTAGTTTTTTTTTGAGCACTCAAAAGTAAACGATCTCAGTGAATTTTTAAACATGAAACAAAATTGGTCACCGATATGTAATACTTTATCTTCATTTGAAAGGTCTCAGTCCAACCAATATTAAAACCGAGCTAGATTCTACTTTGGAGGAGTCTATTCCTTCGTCAGCAACTATAACATATTGGGTGGCTGAGTTTAAAAGGGGCCGTACGAGCTGCCAAGACCAATACCGTAGTGGTTGACCAAATTAGATGTCCACGCCAGAACTGGTTAAAAAAATTCACAAAAATGTATTGGATCATCGTCGGTTGAAGGTTCGTGAGCTAGTTAAAGTCGTAGGCATTTCATAAAGTGCTATACATCGAAAATTTGATGATGAGAAGCTTCACAGAAAATTTGATGATGAGAAGCTGTGCGCAAGATGCGTGCCGCGTTTGCTCACAATCAAAACAAGGCACCAGTTCACAAAACCACTATTGTGAGGGCCCGAAACCAATGAATTAAAGTTCGAATTGCTTCAGCACGCACCTTATTCGGCAGATTTACCTCCCTCGAATTATATTTTGTTTTCAAACTTGAAAAAATGGCTCGGCGAAAAAAATATTTTCCAGCAATGAAAAGATGGAGGTTGCGGTTGTTGGCTATTTTCAGGACCTAGACAGTTCTAACTATAAACAGGGTATCGATGCTACTTCGGGTCAATCCGGTACTTCGTGGGCTTGAATATCCGTCCGTCTGTCTGACTTGTGCGTACGATAACTCCCGAAAGGAGTAGCGGATTGACTTCCAACTTGGTACGTAATAATAATTTTTGCTGTCTCAGGCTATGTTCATAGATGGGCCATATTGGTCCCCTAATTCTAGTACCTCACTCGCAAAGGGCTTAAATACGGTATAATGTCTTTGATTGATCTACTGTTTATCGCAAAATAGGACTACTGGTCAAACTCCAAAATGTGTTTATAAATATATTTCCCAAAAATAGCTGTAGCTGTATTTCATTTAAATGAATATTCATTTATTTCCCCCCTATGCATATTTAAATTCTTCTAACATCTCTTTTGATACAATTCCCCTTTCGTTTCTATTGCGAACAGCAAAAATAAAACGACATTTTATAATTGAGCTTTTGATTTGGATATACAAACCATGACTAAAATCCGTCAATTAAGATATGTTTTGCTGGTTTTCTTTTCTATAGAATTTCGAGGAAAAAAGGAAAATGAACTAAATCTACCATAAAAGACATTCTAAAAGTACTCCAAAACGTTGTATTCAATTCAGAGGATTGCAAGGATAAAGCTTGGGGAAAATCCTCCGAAAAAAAGAAGGTAAAAAAGCAGTCTCATCCAGTCGGAGGTGGTATACCTATATGTTGCGCTTTTCTATTGAAATCTGATGTTCTCACTCGTGTATGATGAAGATCTGTATGAGTTTATGGTTTCCTCCGCCCACAGGGGAGGGACGCTCTTTGCTGCTGCGTCTGTGTTTGGTTTCAAATGGCACAGTTTCCAAACAAACAAAAAAACAGAAGAAGATATTCCAGGATATGGGTAGAACAGAAGCAGTCGTCTAGCGTTGCCATTACACACATCTTCCCAATAGATTTGCAGGAATCGAGGAGGTAGTTGTGATAATTCAGTGAAACTTTTCTCGTAGACTTTTCTCACTATTCCGTTGGTCGCCATTTCTGGCAGGAATGGCTGGTTCTAAATCTTGGTACTGCCGTTTGAATGTGCCAAGATGATATCCAGTTACCTTAGTGCAGGACTATTTAGTTAACATTTGTTATTTTTAATGGTAGTCTATGTGTTAATTCACTGAAAGTTTTTCAATAAACAAAGTTCAGTATACCGTTGGGCGCCATTTCTGGATGGAATGGTTTGCGCTAGATCTTGCGACTGTCATTTACGTTTTCCAATATGATATAAAGTTACCTTAATGCGGGAATTTTTTTATTTATATTGACTAACTTTAACTATAGTTGACTTAATAGTTTCTAGTCTCACTTTGGGCGCCATTTATTAGCTGTTTTTTGCAGTTATTTTAATGCAGTATTATTTATTTGATATTTATTTCCTTTAACGACAGTATATGTGTTAAGTTTTTAATAAACTATGTTCAGCATTCCGTTGGGCGCTATTTTTGAAAGAAATTACCTAAATATATATAATATGCATTTACCTTAATACAGGATAATTTAATTGATTTTGGCTACTTCTAACAATAGTTCACTTAATTTGTTTCTAGTCTCACGTTGGGCGCCACTTTTCTTAGGAGTATTCATATCCCTTTTTCTCATTACCCTATCGAAATTAAGAAATATGTTTTATTAACAGTTTTCATATACATTTTTCTCATTTCTCTTTCAAAATTAAAAAAAAATTAAATGTATATTCCCCAGTTGTCCTCGATGGATATTCAAGGATATCCACCACCTTATCATACTAATCCTCGTTCATATGACATGACAGTAAATTATACACCTATACAGATGGTTACCTTACTACATATGAAGTCTGTGGCATACAAAAGTGCTTCAAAGTCCTATTCGTATCTCTGAGTGTCTGCGGCTATGCATATCTATGTGTGAGTTTAACAAATGTTTGTGCGTATATGCGAAACATTCTGTCACAAAAGCCAGGATAACATAGCTACAGTATAAAAATGAGACGAGAAAATAATTAAATTTAAAATGAAAATTTAATTGAAAAGGATTAATTTATGTGTCAAGTAGAAATTATATTTCATAAACGTAAATTGTTGCCATTTGCTGGAGTTTTTTTTTGCCTCTTCTCATACAAATGTATGTACGTCGTCTCACTTTTGTTTCCTCCTGACTCGGAAAGATGGATATGACATAAATATGATTAGACTTGTAAGAGACACATATAACAGTTTTGTCCTCAGGTTGTTCTACTTTTTTGTTTTAGAATTTTTTTATTTGAATTAAAAATATTTGTTATGAGCATTGGTTTTATTCTAAAAATTTGAATAACAGGAGCAAAGTGGTAAATATATATTACAAAAATTATCTTCATGGACAACAGGAAAATCATCTTTATAGATTACAATAAAGTCTTACAGGAAAGTCGTCTTCATAGACGACAGGAAAGTCGTCTTTAGAGACGACAGGAAAGTCGTCTTTAGAGACGATAGGAAAATCGTCTTCATAGACGACAGGAAAGTCGACTTTAGAGACGACAGGAATGTCGTCTTCAGAGACGACAGGAAAGTCGTCTTTAGAGACGACAGGAATGTCGTCTTTAGAGACGACAGGCATGTCGTCTTTAGAGACGACAGGCATGTCGTCTTTAGAGACGACAGGAAAGTCGTCTTTAGAGACGACAGGAAAGTCGTCTTTAGAGACGACAGGAAAGTCGTCTTTAGAGACGACAGGAAAGTCGTCTTTAGAGACGACAGGAAAGTCGTCTTTAGAGACGACAGGAAAGTCGCCTTCATAGACGACAGGAAAGGCGACATTACAGTCGTATTTATAGACGACAGGAAAGTCGTCTTTATAGACGACAGGAAAGTCGTCTTATAGACGACAGGAAAGTCGTCTTAATAGACGACAGGAAAGTCGTTTTATAGACGACAGGAAAGTCGTCTTTATAAGCGACAGGAAAGTCGTCTTAAAGTCGTATGTATAGACGACAGTAAAGTCGTCTGTATAGACGACAGTAAAGTCGTCTTTATAGGCGACATTAAAGTCGTCTTTATAGATGACATTGAAGTCTTATTCATAGACGACAGGAAAGTCGTTTTTATAGGCACTGCAAACTCGTCTTTTCGGAATACGAGATAGTCGTCCTTTTAGACGACCTGTATGTTTTCTTTATTCCCCTTTATAATTCGCATTTTTATCGGCCTCACATTTTTTGCTCTGTTGTGCATTTTTGCATAAATAAATATTTATTTTTTAAAAAATGTCATTTATTAACAAACAATTTAATATTTAACCGGAAATGCCTGTATGCCAAATGCTGCCCACGCCAACCAAACCGTCGCTCTGTCCACATTTGAAGCCTTATGTTGTGTTGTTGGTTTTCGTTTTTGTTAGGCGATAAATTAAATTGTCATTAATTAAATATGAATATTTAAAAGTAAAAATGGCTTTCCACAAAATGTGTTAATAAAGTAATTAAATAAATATTATGTTATACGCCAGGCGGTCAGGCGAATATGCCAGAATATGTCACAATGTCAATAGCATATACAAACAAATTTATGACAGCTTCGGATATGAAAAGAGGCGTTATTTTTGTTATTGTTATTGTAATTGAAAATGATTGCTCCCACTTAAATTCATAATTTGTTATTTGTGCAGAATTAAATACATAATTTTTATTTATTTATAGATGTTTTAAATCACGGTTAAATTTTAATAATATTTATGGGACAGTTACATATAAATAGATATGGAATGAGAGTATTTGTCATATATTTAAAGTGGCGCCCAACGTGAAGGCGAGTAGTGAGTCGTCATTATAGGCGATCAGAGACTCGTCTTTATATTCTACTAGAGAGTCTGTAGTCTTTATAGTGCCTAAAATTAAACCACATTTCTTGTGTTAGATCTCCTTTCATTACATAAATCGAAATTAATTCTATAAATGTTCTATGGTTGATTACACTCAAAACTAAAACTTCTAAACGTCCTTCCCCCACCCATTGATTTGCAAGATCTTTATCGAATGCTTAACTCCCGTCAAAAATAATAAATTCCACCAAATATTTACAAGAGTTATTGTACAATCGTCCTTAAGGTTTACCCTCGGGTGTCTAGAGGTTTATAAGATAATGAGCTTTCAATTTCTTTACAACATTCCTCAACAATCATCAGGCCACCCTTGCCCCCCCAATAATCTACTGTGAATTTCTGGCTAATGGACGCCCTTAAGGTATTCTATTACTTTGGCTGTTAATCACATTCATTGCTGGATTTAAACATTATTAAAGTTCATTGGTAATTGCATACTTTTGGGGGGAGCGAATGCTGGTTGGCTGTCCATCAAAGTATCGAATTCGCAGCTGTTTTAATGCTGAAGGCAAAATGAAAAGCAATTCAGAAAAATTGTAATCCTTTAATGTGTAAATGCTTTTTGGGTAAACCAAATTCCTTAAGAGGATACGATTGAGATTGGAGCCTCCCCCCCTTTGAATAAATATGTATATTAATTTGCCAGGATTTCCATAAATTATTTGGGGGGATTTTTGGCAAAGCTCAACAGGGATTAAAGTTGTTTTGAGATTTATGGTTTACACTTAAGAGTTAAGATTTATTATAAGATGTATGAATTTATTCTAAATATATTTAAGTTTTAAATTGTTGGGCATTATTCATAAAAAACTAAGTTTCAATGTAAAAAATATAAATTATTATGAATAATGCTCTTTAAAGATTGTCACCTTGTTCATTTTTCAAATTAACTTTAACTAAATATTACTGCAAAATCTCTTAAATTATTCTTTTAATAAATTCTATGTTGAACAATTTAATATTATATAGGAATACGGTAACACAGAATTATTACTCTACTACATTTAATAATATTCATTAACATTTAGTTGCATTCCATAAGTGTAGTTGATTGGATTAAATGTAACCTATTCTTTATAAGAATTGTATCCCAGAATTTTCGATTATCGATTTGCTGATAGGTAATATTTTGCAGACAATTTATTTTACATTAGGGATAGTTTGATTTATTTAAGTGAAATGTGAAGACATTTTTATAGCGAACTAATCTTCCGTTTAGACGGCTGGAGTATGGTTATTATAGAGACAGGAAAATTGAGTTTATAAAAGACATGAAAATCGACTCAATAGATGCCATTAAAGTCATCTCCATAGACGACAGGAAAGTCGTCTCAATAGACGACATGAAAGTCGCCTCAGTAAGCGACATGATAGTCGTGTCAATAGACGACATGAAAGTCGTCTCAATAGACGACATGAAAGTCGTCTCAATAGACGAAAGAAAAGTCATCTCAATAGACGACATGAAAGTCGTCTCCATAGACGACAAGAAAGTCGTCTCCATAGACGACAGGAAAGAGTAGTTTTGTAGACGACAAGAGTCTTCTTTATTGGCGACAGGAAAGCCTTCAGACAAGTCTATACTATATAGTAAAGCCTTTAGAAGAGCCTTCAGAGAAGTATTTACTATTGAGTAAAGCCTTCTTACCAGCCTTTACTATATAGTAAAGCCTTCTGACCAGTCTTTTTCTTTCTATTAAAGCCTTATGACCAGTCTTTGCTGTATAGTAAAGCTTTCTGACCAATCTTTACTATACAGTAAAGCCTTCTGACCTGTCCTTACTATATAGTTAGGCCTTCTGACCAATCTTTACTATTGTCTAAAGCCTTCTGACCAGTCTTTACTATTGAGTAAAGCTTCTGACCAGTATTTACTATATAGTCAAGCCTTCTGAGAGGTCTTGCTCTGACGAAACTTTACTATATAGCAAAGCCTTCTGACGAAACTTTACTTTATAGTAAAGCCTTCTGACGAAACTTTACTATATATAGTAAAGCCTTCTGACGAAACTTTACTATATATAGTAAAGCCTTCTGACGAAACTTTACTATATATAGTAAAGCCTTCTGACGAAACTTTCCTATATATACGAAACTTTACTATATATAGTAAAGCCTTCTGACGAAACTTTACTATATATTAAACCTTTTTTCTGAAGATTTCTCACTAAAGTATTTTAGTTTTGAATGTCTCCCCCTAATATCCTTCAGAACAGAAATAGTAATATTTGGGGATTTGAATGCTGATTGAGTGTGTGTGTGAGTGCACAATGTGTGCCATTTGTATTTGAGGTAAATATATGATTTACTAATGAAATACTTTTAGGCTAAAACCATTGCATATCCTTAGGCAGAATAATAAAATTCCTGATTACTACCACTACAACAGCAGCAATTGTATATGGCGATATTAAATGGTGGGTGAATGAGAACTACTATACTCTAGTATTCGGGGTGCGAGTTACATGTGTAAATTGGTTTTCGGAATTGAAAGTGTATATTTGGAACTATGTGTAGCTATAGGCGGTTTAGATGCTATCATAAGTAATTATCTGTGTGTGTATGTGTGCGTTTGATGGTAAGGATATTTGTTTGTTTGTGTGATAGATAGACATACATACGTATGTATGTATCATTAGCTATCTTTGCTTGGGTTATATGACGGAATACTCCTATAAAATACCACAGAACAGAATGTAGTAGAACACAAAATTGAAGTTTACTATATTTAGATTCTTGTTTTTCTTATAAAATATTGTATATATTTGTTGATTTTTAAAGATAAAATTTTCATAAAAAATAAAAATTCACTGCAGGACTCTACTTTGTATTACGGATATATTGTTTTTTATTTTTAAATATAATTTTAGTAAAAAAAAATTTGAAATTCACTGCAGGATTGGAATCCGAATACTGCAATATAATAATTCTTATTTTTTCATCCAACTTGAACCACTTGCGAATCACAAGAATTTAATCTTTTCTACTTCTTTAGAAGCTCTTTTTTGCCAATCATTTTTATATTCGCAATTTCTGTCTTTTAGATTACTTTTGCAAAGACTTTGGGTCGGCTAATATCAAACTTATATATATGTATTTGTTCTGTTACTATTATTTATTATTAAAATTTGGTTTGTCTTAATTTTACCCCTTACTGTTGATTTATAACAATCTCTTGATTCCATTGATATTTGTCTCTTGGTATTTTATTCTACATTTACCAAATATCATTGGTATTTTGTTCGAATTATTATTATTTATTTATTTGTGTATACATTTGTAGATTTCTATTGATAGACCCTTAAATTAACACGTAATAAAATATAAAATTCATATCCAGCAAAAGTACAATCCGATTTAGGTTTGGTTTCTGTCTGCAAAAGCAAACAAACAAAAAAATACACTCAGCAATTTGGGAAATACTAAACAAAATTTGATCTATTTAAATCTATGTAGCATATAGATTTGAACTTTTTTCCTAAGTGTACTCAAATATATTTCAATTCATAAATAACCTAAATGATTGGGGGTTTTCTTTTCTTTCTGTTCTTTTGTAGTTTCCAAATAAATTTCTTTTGGTTTGGTTATCTAGTATTTTTTTCAAGTTTATTTTTCTTTCACTCGACCATAATCGTCTCAACACTTTCTCTTTCGTCCCTTGTCTTTTTCTCGTTTCCTTTTTCCAATCCTCCTTGTCTTAACATAGAGTATAGATTGCCGAGTTTTTTTTCGTTTATCAAAATGGCATCATTTTCCATTAAAGTTTAATAAAGTTGAACACAAGTATTTTTCTCTTCTGTATTTAAACTTTTATTTGGACAGAAGATTTGGGTATGATTTTTGGGTGGTTAAAAGTTTTGTGTAGTTATGTTGAAAGAGGGTAGATAGACAGCAAAGTGAACCTTAATAAAAGTTTTTGTGAAGGTCCGTTTGATATTTTTGATCGATTTCAATAAAAGAAATTACTTATGTTTTGAAATTTATATGATTGGGGATTATCACTGTTCTTTTAAGATTGAAAGATTTTCAGTTGCGCTTTGCTTGTATAAAAATGAGGGAATGACAGTGGTTACATTTAGCGCCCAACGTGTCGATCTCAAATTTTTGGGGTGACGTAAAATGTAGTTTATATGTACATAAGAGTTTTGCCAAAGGAAT